>VZTQ01012231.1:0-123659 GCA_013400755.1 Pelecanoides urinatrix
CAATCACTACTTCCTGGAACACGGCTACCGTTCATGTACTGAACATGACGTCACATAGTATGGAATACCCTGTTGGCCAGCTGGGCCAGCTGTCCTGGCTGTGCTCCCTCCCAGTGCTTGTTTTGTTGGGTTTTTTTTGTTTGGTTGGGTTTGGGTTTTGGCTTGTGGTGTTTTTTTCTTTTTTAAGCTGAATGTCCTTGACTAGCCGGGTAGTTGGCAAAAACTGGAAACATCAGTGTGTTTTCAACATTCTTCTCATACTAAATCCAAAACACAGCACTAGGAAGAAATTTAACTCTATCCCAGCTGAAACCAGGACACCCACATATATAAATATATTTGTTCAGTTGCGTGATAAAAGGCCCAAAGGAGCACAGAGGAACAATGAAAGGCAGGGGAATCCAAATAACCTAACAGAAATAAGCACCCTCACCCAGCTTCTCCCAGGGCTATCACAGGAGCACGGTCAGCCCGTTGAGTGGGAATGGAACCCATTAAGATAAGTTAATGGAAGTGCTATCTGGAACACCTTGCAGTTCGAGGGGGGTTACTGCCAACAGGGGCATGGGTCTTATTATGGGATGTAGGGAAGATCATCTGGGGCTTCTGCAAAACTGACTGTGGGTTGTGTAGGGGAGGAACTATAGGTGGAGAAAGGGAGGGATCAAGGTGGTTTTGGGGAGGATCAAGTGTGAGAAAATAGATAAGGGGCCAATCATCTGTAAACAGGCTGCTGGTCAGTACACCTGTCAGGCCTTGACCTGCACCTGATCACCGCAGTCTGTCCTATCTTCTTATTAAATGCATTTTTTCACTAGTTACCTGGGTGAGGGGGCTTTATTTTGTGTGTATGTGTGTATATGGACGTTTAAATGCCAGCAACTGGAGTTGAACCACAGGTCATAGAGGCCCATCTGTCAGTGCTGCCAGCAACTGGAAAGCCTTGAATGGATGAAAATCAAGTGCCAGGAACCCAAGTTGGACCAAAGGTCATAGGATCTGTGCATCTGTGATGCCAGCAACTGGAGTGACTGAGCTTATGTGAGTGAGTCTTTGATCTCTAGCAAGTATCAAGCCAGACTAGCTGGTTAGTAGAGTAAGTGGGTTGGGAAGCCCAGGGAGAGACCAGAGAGTCTGGGGGATGGTTGAGACACCTGTTTGTATGTGTGTGTCGCTGTGAGCAAGACAGCTGGACGAGCTATCTACTGGGGGGATCAGGAGGTCCAGGCCAACTATTGGGAAGACCATAAGCTCTGGGGGTTCTTTGAGAGTCCTGTCTGTATATTGTGTATCTCCGTGGAACCGGAGACAAGACGATCCAAGGGCCAGCTCCTGGGTAGGCTGAGTGTCTAAGGCCAGCTACTGGGGGGATCCATAGTGCGTGTGCCTGCGCCTGTGTTTCTACGTGTAAGTGGGGTTCAGTGGAGTGGGGCAGCACTGCAGCAACTGGCTGCAGGCCTTAGGAGCTCACGTGTCCAAGTGCCAGCAACCTAGAGAACAGGAACCCAGGGCCAGCTACTGGGTAGGCTGCATGCCTAAGGCCAGTTAGTAGAGGATCCATAGTGTGCCTCTGTGTGTGTGTGAAGGGATGCGTCAGTGACTGAGGGTGTCAATACTAGAAACAGGAGTGGGGCTGAAAGCTTCAGGTGCTTATATGTGCAGGTGCCAGAAAATGGGGAGATCACAGATCCAGAGCTCAGCTACTGGAGACTGTTTAAAGACAGTTATTGCAGGAATCCATATTGTATGTAAATGCATATATATTTCCCACTCACAGACCTTCATTCTGACCAGCCAGAAAGGGGAACAGGATGAGGCCGTTGGTGGTACTGTTTCTGTTTGCATGACTGGTGAGTGTTTTTCTGTCTGCGTTGATCTTTGTGGCTGGCCACGTGTATCTGTGCAATGCCTACGTGTGTTTGTGCGTGTGCCTATTGGGAATACCCACTCAACCTTGCTATTGGTTGGACCTGGGGACATGGAGCTGCAGTAGCCTTGCTTATGTGAGGTTACTGGATTTGGCAACCCTTAACAATATTTTTGCACAAGCCCAGAGAATGCTTTCTCTTTCCAGCCCTCTTAGAGAGCATTCGCAGTCTTCCTACTTGTTCATGTTCAAGGCATGATCATACAAGGCGGAATAAGGCCGGTAATATTTCAGTTCTTTTCAAGAAGTCTGTTAAGCCAGAGAGTTTTGCTGCTTGGGGCATTCAACTGCACAGCAAAGCAAACTCGCTGAATGTTACCTTTTACCCTAGTGCCCTTTGACTTACCTACCAATGTACATGTACATTTGGATATATTCAGAATTCAACTGGACAAGGCCTTGAGCAACCTACTGTAATTTAGCCTGGCCTTGAGAGGGGTGTTGATCAAGATGACCTCTTCCAGCTTGTTTCATTCTGTGATTCTATGGTCTGGTCATTCTTAGCACTAGCTTCTAATCCCACAGGTAAAGGGATTCTTTTGCTGTCTTCTCAGGATCAACTTTCTTCTCAATGGCTATAGTTTGCCTAGACTTGGGTTATATAATTCCCTCTTGCACCACTCCATTGTTAAAACACTGAAAGCAAGTGTTCTTCAATCCAGAAAGCTGTTAGGCCATCTCTGCAATCCAGAAAATTGTTAGGCCATCTCTGCCTTCATGAAGGTTGTCCAACGGTCAGTCACCTTTGGGTGAATTATCTTCTCGCATCAGGGGAACATTTTGCCTGTAACACAAGCACTAAAGTGTCTTGCTTGAAAGTATAGGCTAACCAAAATCTGAAAATCATTAACATGCCTATTCTGAACAACCTATCTGTAATAGCAACTTCCAACCTCTGCCCAGTTGATCTTGATGTTGACATTATAGCATAGTGCAGCCCAAGAGATTGGTTTGTGGCATAAGTATAGACTTGTACTAGCATAAGCCTTCGGAATTTTTTTTTTCACCCTTTCTGGCCTGCAAGAACAGAGGACACTGAAATGAGAGTGTAGTTAATTCTGAATTTTGTGTTATGAAGTTCGTAATGAATCCATTTGACTCTGCTATATAAGATGACCTTTTTTTTTAGTTTAGGGAAGAGAAATACAGGAGAATCTCTCATCAGCTATTTTTCTCTTCTCTTGAACTAAAATAACAGTCTTAATAAGAAATTGGAATCTCATTCTTCAAAAATGTAAGTTTAAAGCAGGAGTCAAAAAAGAATTGTCATGATTTCATGTGTTTAAAAGCCTCCAGATTGCTCAGATACCTTGTTTATTCCTCGTATTTAATCCAGAGTGGAAGATTGTTCTGTTGATACTCTGAGGTCACCTCAGTAAGTGTTGTCTCTAGCAGCATCATGGACTGTCCTGGGCCTGGGTCTGATCTGATCTTGCAAGATCCTTGATTTTGAGCAAGATAGAAAAGGGTGTAAGCCATTTTTCTTCCAGGTTGGTAAATTCAGCTGAACAGATCATTGCTATCTGCACTGAAGAGCAGCAGAATACTGGTCTGGCCCAGCACACTGAGGATGTGGAATGCTACGTCAGTACTAATAAAGTGGCAGAGTGAAGGCTTATACCTGTGCACTGGTATGTAGTCATTCATGCTGTAAAATTATTAGCACAGTCATGGGTTTGGCCCATGCCGACTAACCCTCTCCTAAACAGCGCCTAGGTATGCGTCAGAGGTTAGGATGGAACAAGGACCATTCCTGAGAGGTGGTTTGGATGCAACCATGCTCTTCTGTGGGGTTGGAGTTTTTAGCCCTGTGAACATGAACCATACTGTGCCTGTTGTCCTCAGAATTAGAGAGCAGTCTAACAGCTTGTTAGATTTATGAGTGTCGATGCAGCTAGTGTGACTGGGGGTCTGATTCAAGGCATACAGCCAGTAGGAGAGGGAGAAAAAGAAGAAAAATAGTGAGGGACTTTTGACCGTAGGTCACCAAATGAGATTTATGCACACAACATTGTGTACTTTTCTTATTTTTCTAATGCTTCCTGACTTATTCACTGTGAGAGGGACAGTTCTGTCTGCTTCAGGCTCCCTATATTTGTCCACCTGTGAAATATTCATGTGCTTGATAAAGATTACCTTGCTCACTGGTGAGAAGCCGTCTGGAGAATATGCTTCATGCTAGTCGTGGCAGAGCCCAGGCTGCTGAGCAAGTCTTCTCTATTTTCTTTCATCTCCTTTCCTTTCTCACTTTTTATCTGGCTTTCCATGCCCTGATTAACTTTTCTCTATTTTATTTTCTTCTAGAATTTCCATTGGGTAGTTGCATTATACTTTGGTAAATGGGATACTCAGACCTGATTAGAAAAAAAGTTCGTTCTTTGTTGAAAAATGACTTTGTGTATTATTCCAGCATATCAAGGCCATGTTTGGGAACCCAGTGGCAAAGTACTGACATGACAGAGTGCAATCCCTGCGCCAGACTCTGCAATTCAGACAATAATGCGCATGGGGGAATGCCGAGTCCCTCCGCTGCCAGGACAGCCCAGGGGAAGACTATGCCTCGAGGAGGCATAGGCCTTTCACAGATGTTTTGCCGCTCAGAGGAGCCATCTGAGCTGAGCTATCCTTGAATACTGAGCTGCTCAGCATCTCCTGACTCTGTTAGGTAATTTTAGTGGAGTTGTGCTTTAGCTGTAACCAGTAGCTCTTTCCAGTTCTGGCAAGCCAGCCCAGATATTTTTGCACTGCCTTTGAAGCGAGGAACTGCATCGGCTCTTCAGGAAGGTCTAAGAAATATATGATCTCCTGTAGGAATATAGGGAACATCAGTTCAGGGACATCGATGAAGCCTGAGGTCTGGATAAACTTGCTCACTTGATGATGTCTGCTTTAGGATGAGTCTAGTCTTTCCTTTCTGGGGATTAATGTGGAGTGAATCCCCAGGAGCACTGATAGCAATAGTGAAGTCAGCAATCCATAATTTGGAAATAGAAACTATTAAGGATCTCTCCTGTGTAAAACATGGGACAATCATATCACTAAACCTTTGCAAAAGGAATAATGAATTCTGTTTGTAAATAAGCTGGATGTTGCTGTTGGGTTTTGTTTTTTTCTGTTTGTTTTGTTTTTTTTTTTAAACAAAGCAATAAGATAGAAAAATGAAAATTAAAATAAGCAAACAAAAGAGTCTGACTTTCCAGAATTTAAGAAAAAGTGGATGATTTCTATAGTATGTGTCAACACATATAAATACCTATTTGACGGAGTCTTTTTCTTCCCCTATATCCTACTATAAATGTACATAGAAAAGCACGTATGTTTGCATACCAGTAACTTGCAGGGTGGTCTCAGACCTTGACATTCACTTTGGAGAACACTATGTGTATAGCTTGCACTGTCACAATCTCTTCTGTATTTCTTTGCACCTGAACAAAGAACAACATCTCCCAGAGCAGTCAAGCCTATGACCTGTCTCCAGTGGTAGATTCAATAACAATGGAAATGCCCAAGGGTTGTGGGAATAAGCTGGGCCTGTGAAGTTCTGCATGTACCCTGCTCCTGAGCAGTATAATGCAAAAGACTCTTTAATACTGATTTTCTGATAAAACTGGGACTCGTACACAGGCTTGTAGCCTAATGCCCAGCTCCAGAACGAAGTGAATCCATTACAGGATCAACTGGGTCATCATCCTAGAACTCCCACAGAAATTTGGTTCCAGAGCTGGAAACAAAAGTGTCTTGGCCTTGTTTTTACATTTACACCTGCAAATGAAATGGGCAACCATGGTCCTGAGGAGATTGGCATGCATTCATATAACTCATCTCTCTGTCCCACCCTTTCCTTTCCAAAAAGAGGGTGACCTCATCTGTACTGCCCATTATGATAACTCTGCTTCATGCTGTCAGCGTGCTTACACTTTGCCTGGGAAAGTTTTTGTCTGGCCAGAATATTGCCAAGCAACTTGCTAACCATGACTTAGCATGATTATGTGCCCAAGTGCCTCAGCCCCTGTCTTGGCCCTGCTTAATTTACTAGTATGGACATAGCCTGTCATATTTAATCACAAAACACGAATGTATATTCAGGGTGTGTGGAAACTCTCTACAAGACATGTTTTGGGGGGTTTTTTTGCAGAGACAATCTTGTGAGGGACAGATAGGATTTTAGTCTGACTTGGAAAAGCACAAAATACTTTTTTTTTTTTATTTAATTTTTTAAAATATAAACAGAAATACTTCTGGATACAACTGGAGAGACCTCAGAGATTAGCTGGACCACCCACCCTTCTGATGGGGTAAGCATTTCCCTTGTCCTCTTCTTGACCGCACCTCTGCTGGGAAGGCGTGCATGCTGCTGATGAAGAAAGCAAAACTGGAACCAATTAGACTTATTTTATGGATTTTGTACATATGAACAATTTGAACATGGTACGTTGTGCAAAGCTGTATTGTTAAGAGAGGAAGATACTGGGTGGGATACTGTTGCCACCTCCTTACCCTCTTCCTTCCACCCTCCTTCAGAAATACTCATGAGGTCTCCAGCCATCCCTCCACACAGACTAACTAGAATAGAATAGAATAGAATAGAATAGAATAGAATAGAATAGAATAGAATAGAATAGAATAGAATAGAATAGNATTTCTTCTTCTTAAATCTCGTGCCATGGGTGACTGCCCAGCGCTCCAATCTACCTAATCTGTCTGTGTGTGTCCTAGTGTGTGTGTGGTTGTGTGAGGTTACTGGAGGACTGGGTTCAGGGTTCGGGTTCAGGTTCAGGGCCAGTGGCTGGGTACACTTGAGTGTCCAAGGCCAGTTACTGGGATCCAGCATTTGCTTTTGTCAAATTTCAGCCATTGATGATTGCCCAAGGCTCCAATCTATCTAGATCCCTCTGCAAGGCCTCTTGTCCTCCAGGAGAGTCAACAGCACCTCCCAGTTTGGTCTCATCAGCAAACTTGCTAATGCATTCAACTCCTGCATCCAGATTGTTGGTAAAAATACTGAACAGAACTGGCCCTAGAATTGAACCCTGAGGTACACTGCTGGTGACCTGTCGCCAGCCAGGTGTAGCCCCATTCACTACAACCTTTTGAGCCCTGCCTTTCACTTAGTTCTTCACCCACAGCACCATGTACCTGCTCATCACACAGTTGGACAACTTGTCCAGAACGATGCTGTGAGGGACAATATTAAAAGCCTTATTAAAATCCAGAAAAAAACTAAATCCACTGCCTTCCCTTCATCCACTAGGGTGGGTGATCTTATCATAGAAGGATATCAAAGTAGGTAGACAGGACTTTCTCCTTGTGAACCCATGTTGACTGTGCCTGATGATTGCATTGTTCTTTAAATGCCTTTCAATAGCACCCAGTATGATCTTCTCCATAATTTTTCCAGGTACTGAAGTAAGACTAACAGGTTTGTAGTTTCCTGGGTCTTCCCTCACACCATTCTCGTAAATTGGAATAACATTGGCTAATTCCAGTCAGCAGGGACATCCCCAGACTCCAAGACCTTTGGTAGGTGATCGAGAGAGGTCCTGCTGTAACATTCGCTCCTTCAGTACTCTGGGATGAATCCCATCAAACCCCACGGGCTTGTGAACATTCAGCTGATGCAGCTGGTCCCTTACAATTTCAGTGTCCACAAATGGAAAGTCACTGTTCCTGCCTTCATGGTCCTCCGACGCAGGGGACTGGGCAGCCCAATACTATCACTATTATTAAAGACTGAGGCCAAAAAAGCATTGAATGCCTCCGCTTTTTCTTCATCCCCGTTAGTCAGGTGACCATCTTGAACAAGTATCTGTCCAATGTTTTCTTTAGACCTCCTCTTGCTATTAACGTACTTAAAAAAGCCTTTCTTGTTGTCTGACATAACACTAGCCAGTTTCAACTCTAACTGAGCTTTGGCCTTTTGTGTCTTTTCCCTGCATATACGAACCACAGCTCTGCAATCTTACTGCGAAGCCTGACCTTGCTTCCAGAGATCATATAATTTTTTTCCTCTTGAACTCCACGAGATGTTCCCTTCTCAGCCAAGATGGTCTTCTGCCCCACTTGGTTGACTTCCAACATGCTGGAATTGCCTACTCCTGTGCCTCTAAAAGGTAGTTCTTAAAAACTGAGCAGCAGTCATGGACTCCTAAGCCCTCAAAAGCAGATTCCCAGGGGACACTGCTAAGTAGCTCCCTGAATAGCTTAACGTCTCTTGAAATCCAGAGTAGAAACTCTGCTGTTCTTTTTTCTTCTTTTTATACCAAAAACTTTAAACTCAACCATTTCATGATCACTGTGGCCAAGACCAAGCCACCGACCATCACATCTCCCACAAGCCCTTCTCTATTCACAAAAGGCAAGTCTAGGAGGACATCTTTCCGAGTTGGCTCACAGTACTTGTGACAAGAAGTTTTCTTCCCCAAACTTCAGGAATCTCCCAGACTTGCTCATCACAGCAGTATGGTATTCCCAGTTGATGTCTGGGAAGTTGAAATCTCCCATAGGGACAAGGGTTACCAATCCAGCGATTTCTCCTAATTGCCTACAGAATAACTCATCAGTGCTAACATCCTGGCTGGGTGATCGGTAGTAGACACCCACTACAACATCTCCTTTGTTTTCCATCCCCCTAATCCTCACCCAGAGGCTCTCAACCACATCATCACTAACTGTAAGGGCTGTACAATCAAACCTCTCCCTTATGTACAGTTCAACTCCTCCACCTCCCCTGAACATCCTGTAGCCCTTCATCCCAGCACTCCAACTGTGGGACTCATTCCCCCAAGTCTTACTGATACCAATGACATCATAGCTCTGGGAACTGACCAATGCTTCCAGTTCATCCCGTTTGTTTCTCATACTGCATGCATTGGTGTACAAGCATTTCAGATGTGCTCCTGAGCCCTCCATGTTCCCAGGAGCAGCATAAATGTTCCCACTAGCGTTGCCACCATCAGGCAATGCCATGCCAACTCTTGGCTTACCTTCAGCTCTTCTGTTGGTATCCCCTTCCCCCATTGATTCTAGATTAAAGCCCTCTTCATCAATCCTGCCAGTTTACAAGCAAAGGCGCGTTTCCCCCACTGGGACATGTGGAACCCATCAGGCCCCCGCATACCTCGTGCCTCGAAGACTCTTCCGTGGTTATAAAACGAAAAGTTTTGGCGGAGGCACCAGTCCTGAAGCCAGGTACTGATATCTTGGGATCGCCTGTTTCTTCCAAAGTCTCTCCCCATTACTGGGAGGATTGAGGAAAACACTACCTGTGCTCCTGAATTTTTTAGCATTCTTTCCAGGGTCCTGAAATCTCTTTTGATTGACCTTAGACTTTTTGTTGCAACATCATTAGTACCCACGTGAAAGAGCAGGAGTGGGTAATAGTCTGAAGGCTGTACTAAGCTCTTCCGTCATCTGTTGACATCCCTAATCCAGGCCCCAGGGAGGCAGCAACCTTGCCTGAAAAGAGGATCCGGTCTGCAAATGGGTGCTTCCATTTACACAGGAGGGAGTCACCAATGACCATAACTTGCTGTTGTTTCTTCTTGGCACTGGTCTTAACACAAATCTTGTTGGGAGGAGTTGGTCGATCTGACCTTGGCGAGAGCGCTCGCACAGGTTCCTTCTCTTCTATCTCATTATGCGCTTCGTCTGTCATACCCCGGGCCTGTCATACCCATACCTATTCTGTAAAGCTGTTGAGAGGGTAAGGAGGGGTTTTTCTTACAGCTCCTTGTAGTAACCTACCCCTCCCTATCCTTCCCTTGTGCCTTCCTCCTGGCACAAAATAGATCCTGGACCTGCCCCTGTAGTGGCCATGCTGAGCTGGTTTGTGTGCATCGGAGATGGCAGAGCACAGCTCCAGCTGTGGTAAAGTTGGGTGGAAGGGACTTCTGCTTTAATGTTTTCTCCAAAGAACAGTGTCTTGTTTCTCTGTCTCATTTGTTTGTGTTGTGATTCTCGTCTCTGGAGATAAAAGATGGGGAAATAGGAGGGAAGAAACTGTGACTCTCTGATTTTAAGATTCTCAATGCCATGTGACAGGTTTGCATGAATTATGTTTTCTGTCACAACAGTTCTTACTTGCAGGCTTTAACAGCTCTTCTTTACGGGGTCATACTTTGTCCTGTCTAGAGTGCTGTGCTGCACGTGTCGTCAGCAAGTTCAAGTCTTGTCATAGACATGGCAAAGAGAAGGGAGGGGAAGAAGAAAGCCTGTTCTGTATTGTTGGTGTAGTTGAACACTGAATCCGTATTTTTTTCACTATTTCTTCTTCCTTTTCTCTTCCATATATCCATTATAGTGGGATGAGGTAAGTGTCCTGGATGACAAGAAGCGCGCGATCCGAACCTTTCAAGTCTGTAACGTGGCTGAACCAGGTCAGAATAACTGGTTGCGTACTCACTTCATAGAGCGACGTGGAGCCCACCGAGTCCATGTCCGCCTCCGTTTCTCAGTCAGAGACTGTGCCAGCATGCGCACTGTGGCCTCGTCTTGCAAAGAGACTTTCACACTCTACTACCACCAGTCGGAGGCTGACACAGCCTCCCAGGAACTGCCGGAGTGGCGTGAGGGCCCCTGGACCAAAGTGGATACTATTGCAGCTGATGAAAGCTTTTCCCAGGTGGACAGCACTGGGAAGGTGGTAAAGATGAATGTTAAAGTACGTAGCTTTGGGCCACTCACGAAGCATGGCTTCTACCTGGCCTTCCAGGACTCGGGAGCCTGCATGTCCTTGGTGGCAGTCCAAGTCTTTTTCTACAAGTGCCCAGCTGTGGTGAAAGGATTTGCCTCCTTCCCTGAAACTTTCGCTGGAGGGGAGAGGACCTCACTGGTGGAGTCACCAGGGACATGTGTACCAAATGCTGAAGAGACAAGCACGACTGGGGCTTCAGGTGTTCGACTGCACTGCAATGGAGAAGGGGAGTGGATGGTGGCCATTGGACGATGCACCTGCAAGGCTGGCTACCAGCCTGTTGATGATGAACGAGCATGCCAAGGTGAGAGACCCTTTTTCCCCACCCCTCAGGCAGCCACTTCTTTGTGGTTCTCTGTATTAGTAGTATTTGGCATTTGCCAAAAGTTCACAGAGCTAGGAGGTTAAATCATTGCTCACAGAGGATGCTTATTAGCAGCCTCTTCTGATACTTTTAGCCTCAGACTGGAGTTGGAGCAACCACTTCTTGGTGCTAAGGACATGGTTGGAAACTCCACTCAGGCCTTAGTTCAAGCTGCCATCAGAGATAGCCTGTTAGGCTACATATACAGAATTAGCGTGAGTTGTAACTAGCCAGCTCTAACATAGTTCTTCTTCTTTACCAAGAGGCAACAGCATTAAAAGAGAGATGCCACACGGAGCAAAGCTGAGCTCAGAGCTAATACACTCTACCATCCTAACTAGTTTGGGCCCTTTTGATAGTGCTGTTGGAACTAGTGATAAAAAAAAGAAAGAGGAAGTGGCAGCAGCCTGGTCATGGGACAGGGAACATGCAGCAGGGATCTATGAGCCTGGCTCAATAAGAAAAAATAGTCATAATGGTATTATCATCACCTCTAATATGCTCTCTGCCCTGGGGCCCATGGTATTTTCTGTGAAATGCTTGTAGGAGGAAGTAGAATAAATTACGTATCACTCAGTAATGGTATTGGGCCAAAATCTGGTCAAGCCTGAACACCCAGTCTAATGTCATGACTGTCTTCCTATCTCAAGCTTAAGACAGTCCATTAGACCAAACTGCTTATGTATGTTGATTGTATAACTTTGTGTATAATGTTATTCTAGTGCTTCCTTGGTTTTAATATGCGTCTACTCAAGATCTCTCAGTGATGTAAAATGTTGCTGCACCACACAGTACTCTAAAAAATTAAATGTAATGTGGAACCCAGTTTTGGCTGCAGACACAATTTTAAAGTTGGATTGTAATTTATTCAAATAAGAGTTCAACTGGGACGTTGAGAGTACTGGTTAACACCAATTGCAAATGCAATAGATAGTTAATGGTTGCCAATATGTTACCTTAAATTCCTGTTTCATGAAGTGATGGAGGGTCACGCAAAATCACTTTATTAAAATACAGTTCATTGTGCTAGAGACTTATAAAGCAATTGATATTGATAAGTGCTTTTTATTTGTTTAAGCTTTGAGAATGATTAAAATGTGTGCGCCTTTTTATCCTGCTCATCCTGAAAGAAATGCAACTACATTCATATAGTGCTGCTCCTGAGACAGAAAGCTCAGACAGACAAAGAGCATTGGCATTAGCTATATGGCACTAGCTTTGTTGGCTGCATGAGTACCATGACTAGTTCACAATCCAGGTAAACTGCCAGTAAATAATTTAGTATCAGATAGTAGTTTTAAGCACTCAAAAATATGGAAATCAGGCTTGGCAAATAAAAAACAGGGATTTAAAAAAAATCTATCTTCCCTTTTTTGTGACATTCAATGAAAGCTGATACTCCCTTGCAGCCCCATTATCACAGAAGCTGGAGACAGATGAAAATGGTAAATATTTTAGGGAATAACTGAAATGATGACAGTCTGTCAAACTACAAAACACTGTTCCCATCATTTACTTCCTGAGATTCCATGAGCAGCTTAGAACAGCCAAAGAACAACCAAATAATGAACCTTAATGTTAGAAGGAATTTTTTCTCCTCTTGTAAACTCCTCTGGCTTGATCACCATTCCTGTTCTCCTCTCCTGCTGACGGTATGTAGCTGTCCTGTCTGAATGGAGCCGTGTTCAGCTAGCGTAGTTTGTCCCCTTGCTTGGTGTTTCTTTGCATGGAGTCCTTTCCCGGACTTCTCCTCTGTATGTTCTCTCTTCTTCCTAAGAACAGAAGTACACTGTGATACAGAGTTGCTACAGTGTTCTATAGGAAATACAGAAGAAAAGCACCAGCCCAAGGGCAGATTTCTACTGATGATCTTGCAGAGAGCTCTTCTTTAATACGACTGAAGAATGAACCAAGGATAGGAAGGAGAAGCAAGTTTTCTTCTTATACTTTAGTAGAAGAGTGTGTGGGCATGGCCTTCCCCCTCACCATATGGAAGCCTGTGGAGTCCTTCCTGGACCAGCTGTTACCTCTTTATTTAGAACAAATAATCTGACAGGAACCATTCTGAGCAGATAGACAGAAAGCCCTTTTTTTTCCTGCCCCCCACCATGAGTTAAGATACTTTCTTTCATTAGCTTCGTAAGACTGCCTGCTCTTTCCTACTATATGGCCAATTGCTCCAGAGTGAAACGATATCCTTTAGTCAGTCCTCTAAGTGATGTGGGATGTGGTGTGTCTGGGTTCACTTTTGACTTTATCCAAGTAGACTTTTTCTCATGCTGAACAGTCAGAAAGGAGAATGGCAGTTTACAGAGAAAAAGGAAGGTTGGGACCTTAGCTCCTTTTCTTTCTGTTGATGTATACACACAAGGTGCCTTGCTTTGCAAGGTTTCCTGCAACTCTTAAGTGGTTTTCCACATAGGAGGCTAGAAATGGAAAGTTCTGGGTGATTAGGCCATCCTAGCCTACTGGTTCCCAAACTTCTGGACTGATTGGCTGTTCTCCCACGTCTTTTCTCAGATCGACAGATTCCTTACTGAAAACAGTTGTTCCTAGATTCCATCCCCACAAACCATTTTGATGTACAACAATATAATGTGTTTCTTGGGATTCACTGCCCACTGCTTATCATCACCTTTTAGCTAAAAGTTACATGGGATTTAAGTTACCAGATGCTTTTGAAAATAATACTTAATGACCGAGACATTTTAAAAAATATTTCAAAAATGACAATGTGGACAAGAAAGAGAAGAGAAATGACTACTTGATAAAGTGCTAAGCTGACTTCCAAATGAAGAAGGAAGGTGAGCTCTTAGCTTCACTGAATCACTGAAATGGAACTATTAATTTAATAATATGGAGTTTATCTTTTTTTTTCTTTCAAGTCCAAATACAAATTAAGTCCAAGTCAGTTCTGCCAATCAAGTTCCATGTCTCTTTTTCTACTCAGTCCTATAGCACTATCCAATATGATGTTCGACCCACATCACTGATAATGTGCCATTAGTGTATCAGTATACCCCTACATCTGCTATTACCCTCCAGCTACCCACCTGCTGTTCCTGTAGCTCAGAAGACTGACTGTTTTCCCTTTATCCAGCTTTGATGTCTCAGGGAGTGTCCTGGTTTCAGCTGGGATAGAGTTAAATCTCTAGTGCTGTGTTTTGGATTTAGTATGAGAAGAATGTTGATAACACACTGATGTTTTTAGTTGTTGCTAAGTAGTCTATGGTCAAGGACTTTTCAGCTTCCCATGCTTTGCCAGGTGCACAAGAAGCTGGGAGGGAGCATAGCCACGACACCTAACCCAAGTGGCCAACGGGATATTCCATAGCATATGATGTCATGCTCAGCATATAAAGCTGGGGGAAAAAGAAGGAAGGGGAGGATGTTCGCAGTGATGGCGTTTGTCTTCCCAAGTCACCGTTACGAGTGATGGAGCCCTGCTTTCCTGGCAAAGGCTGAACACCCGCCTGCCCGTGGGAAGTGGTGAATGAATTCCTTGGTTTGCTTTGCTTGCGTGCGCGGCTTTTGTTTTACCTATTAAACTGTCTTTATCTCAACCCACAAGTTTTCTCACTTTTACCCTTCCGATTCTCTCCCCCATCCCACCGGGGCGGAGTGAGCGAGCAGCTGTGTGCTGCTTAGTTGCTGGCTGGGGTTAAACCACGACAGCAAGGGAAGATCATGGGACTATAGGAGAAAAACATAGACGGAACCATATTTAAAAAGGGATGGAGTAGAGGGAGCTATTTCAGTCATGAGATTGGAGACAGGTCTTTGCATCCTTGTTGAAGTCCCCTTGTTGGACTTGAACTGCTGATCCCCTTGTTGGGTATCATAGTGTGTTGGGCTTACATGGCAAGGTTCTGGTAGTGGTGGGGGCTGATGGGGTGGCCTCTGTGGCAAGAGGACAGGGGCTGTCCCGTGCCAGTCATAGCTTTTTCCAGACAGCTCCGCAACAGACCCAGCACAGGACAGAGCTTAGCCCATTAGCCATGTGTGTGGCACCTCTGTACAAACATATTTAAGAAGGGGTAGAAAACACCAGCTAGAGAGAGGAGGAGGGAACAGAAAGAGTGAGAAACAGCAGAGGGAACACCAAGGTCAGAGAAGGAGGAGGGGAGGTACTCCAGGCACTGAAGCAGATATTCTCTGCAGCCTGTGGAGGATCCCATGCCGGAGCAGATGGATATTTCCTGAAGGAACTGTGGCTCGTGGAGAGCCCACACTGGGGCAGGGGAAAAGTGTGAGAGGGAAGGAGTGACAGAGAGAAACTGTACACCCATATCCTACCCTGTGATGTATGGATGGAGTAGAAGAGTTGGGAGTGAAAAGAGTTAAGTTGAGCTTGGGAGAGCAAGGAGGAAAGGTGTTGTTTTAATGTTTGTTTTTGTTTTCTCATTATCCAAATCTATTTTAATCAGCAATACATTAAATTAATTTTCCTCAAGCCAAGTCTGTTTGCCCGTGACAGTAATTGGTAAACAATCTCCCTCTCTTTATCTCTACGCACAAGCTTTCTTATCCTATTTTCTCCCTATGTCTTGCTGAGGAGGGGGAGTGAGAGAGTGGCTGGGTGGGGTTTTGGGTGTTTGTCAAGGTCAACCCACCACACAGCTGCTTCTTCTCTCTTCTTTCTCTGGATGTTTCTGAGAGTATTGAGGAAGTAAAAGGTCTGTCTGTCTTCTGTAGTAGCTGTAACTGGCTCTTCTGTAGGATGCAAGGGTGTACGAAGAAGATGGAGAAGAGGATTCCACAAAATTGCCCATGTCCTGTGGTTTGTAGTCCCTTCTTGCAGATTACAGAAGAAATCACATCTGTATTACAGATAACTGCAGGAGCTAGTAACTCTGCACACAGCCATTTGAGGGCTTATTTGGGAAGGATATTACATGATTATTTTTATGTTCCTTTCTGGGTTATTAAAAGATGCCCTTCCTCACCAGCCTGGATAAAGTTTTTTCAGTGTGTGAGGCTAAGGAAATGTTAAGATTTAAGTTAAAGCATAAGCTTCAGTAGTCTGCTAAAATATGCATATACTATTAGCAAAAAAAAAACCACACAATAAACTTTTCTCAAATTTTAATCACTTGAAAGATGCTTCCTTTAAAACCATAGAATAATTTACATTTCAGGGACTTGTGGAAATCGTCTGCTCCAACCCCATGCTCAGAGCAGGACCAAATTGGGTTAGGCCTATTCTAGTCTAGTTTTCATTATTCCTAAAGATGAAGATTCCACAATGTCCCTGGGCAACTGTTCCAACGTTTGATGACACCCATGGTGAAATTTCTTTTTCCTATATAGAAGGAGATTGTAATAAGATATAATAAGAAATTATTACAACTTGTGTCTCCTGTCTCATGTTCTACCACCTTGTGCCTACGCCTTCTCTATATCCTCCCATCAGGTGGCTGATGCCAGCCATAAGTTCCCCCCCACCCCAGCCTTCTCTTCTTTAAAATGAACAAGTGTCTTAGCCTCTCCTGAGTAAGAGCTTTAACTTTGAGGTAAACTCACAGGTGATAATAATGTTTGGTGCCTTGTGCTAGATTACCTATTTATATATTTTTTTCTTATGTATTGCACCTTTCATCAGCTTCTCCAGCCTTACTCTGCTATGTGCACATACATTTTGGTGCTTTTCAAGTAGTTTGCTGCTTTTCCTATATCCAGGGGTTTCTCTCTTCTCATATTCCATCCTTCCTCTGCCCAAATCTTTCCTCTCTTGTTTTGCCTTTTTTTTTTCATACGGCCCATTCCCTGGCAGTCCTCCCAATATATAACTAGCTAGTAATTGCTTCAGCTTCAACTCTTTTACCTAAAAATCCCTTACTCAACTGATCTCCTATCAACAGTTCAGCAGGAAACAGTTCTTAGTCATTTCATTTATTTTATCTCAGTTGATTTGATGTTCTCCTTTTCCATTTAAAAAACCCAAAAGCCACACTCTTCTATTCTTACGTTTCTTTCATTTTCCACTATCTCTTCCCCCCGAAACAGCTGTAGAAACTATGAAACTCTAGATCCATCTAGGGCCCTATCACTTCACCATGCTTTGCATTTAACTCCGGCTGATCCCACCTTATTCAGAACAAGATGCAAGATACACTGTGGAATAGCCTGCCCCAGTGGGAAATTACTTCCTATCACCATAAGCTAGTCATAGGCTTATAGGGGAAAAAAAGGAGTGTTCTATCTAGAAGTTACTGAGATCTTTCTTTTCTGGTGTGTCTTCTGCATGATGATTATGCCATTCTCTACAGTATTATCAATTATTAAATCCTTTCCAGCATCCTGCCCTCTGTAACTGCCAAACTCCATCCCTTTTTCCTGTTGATTCCGTTCAGGGCTTATTCTAGCAGTGCCTCCCGTTATCCCAAGCAAGGGCATGGCCCACACCAGTTATCTTTTAAACTCCATGCTGATTCTGCTTTGCCTGGAGTCATTCTCATTTGAGACCCTCTGTAGCTCTGCACATCCAGTTTTCCTAGCCCTCAAATTCAGCTATGTCCATTCATCCCTCCCAGTTTGACTCCAGTGCCAGCTTTGACACTGTTCATTTTCGATACTCTCACATCTAGTATTCATTCTTGCTGCCCCACAGTATGCCTGGGAGCAGAACTCCCGTATAAGAAACAGATCACTTGTCTCAGTCAAAAAGAGAGCAATTTTATGCTCTTCTAAATGTCTTCCTAGTCCCAGCTCAGTTCCAAATCATATCTGGGTACAAAAAGTCAGCGTGTCACCTGTATCACATTCCGTAAAAACACTGCTGGGGGTACGTAAAGCTCTGTTGAAGTTTCTGACTGCCCTTCTTGGTCCCTCTCCCCTTGCTGTATTTTGTTGTGCTCTCGGAATATTTCCTCTCTTCCCTTATTGTCCAAGTGAACTTTTCAATGCCTCTTTCTCTCTCTTAACTTCTTTGGTTCTTAGTCTGTCCCCTTCCCATTTTCACTTTCTTCACCCCCCTTCTCCCCACACTCCATGATTCCAGCACTTTTCTCTGCTGGTTTTGATACTTGTTTTTGTTAGAAGTCTGTCGGAAGCTGCTCCTCTGGCCTCCCGGGTGGAACTTGTCTCCAGTCAGGCAAATGCAGACGACACAAGGGTTGTCGGGTGGAGCTGAGGAAAACTGGGTCAGCGTCTCTGAGATGAGCTGTGCCTAGCTGAACTGTCGCGGCATTCTGCCACTGTGCCAAGATATGGAAGACGGCTGAGACGAGCTGCGAGAAAAGCGCTTGCGCACTCCCAACTCTGCCTGCCCCGTTCATGGTAACTTTGACTTGATGGGAGGTGGCAGCTTGCTCTGCCCCTGAGGTGCTAGCTCTGCAACCCTCTGTCCTGGCATCGGCTGTTGTGAATCGATGAGAGCTAAATCTGTGTTTTCTTGGAAAGTACTGGTGCCTGGGGGATGATCAAGGCGTACTATCCCCAGTGGCAAGGCCCGTGGCTTAACTGGGGTTGGTTACTTGTCTGAACTTCTTCTGCAGACACACAGTAGAGGTGTTTCAGAAGAAGCTGCTCTTCTTCAGGCTTTCTCTGGGATAGTCCTGAAATGGTAATGTTCGCTAAAGCAAAACACGCTAGTTTTAGTGATGGTGGGCTTGCTTCAGCTTGGGTATTTGTGATGACTGTCTCCAGTGAGCACAGTAGTCATCTGCAGAGATTGTGGGACCACAGCAAGTGGACATGATGCCATGATCTGCATTAAGAAGGGAATGTAAGGTACACGAAAACTGAAAAATCTCATGGTGTGAAAAAAAGGATCCTTCAGAAACAAATGAGAGATGGGTTCTGTCTGTGTGTGGAAAGACAGCCTTAGACTCACTGTAACTGCTGGAATAAAAGGAGGTGGCTTTTGTCTATTTAGATTACCAGGGGATTTTTTTCTCTTTCCTCCCAGCTTGACCTTTGATATACTATTTATAGAGTGACTGGACTGAGGCAATGCCAGGAAAAGCTCCATGTCATGGGAACAATTATTGTTGCCATCTGTGGGCTGAAGTCCTGAGTGCAGTGAGCTAGTGTATCTTAGGCAATTTTGGAACGAAAGAAAGTTGCTCATGAATGTAAGCAGCTCCCTGACTGGATGCAGACGCAATGGTCAGGGTTTAGGTGGAAGCAGAAGGTGTGCGATAGCTTCAGCCCCTGCCTGTGAAGGCCATTCTTTAGCTACATGGAGGTCAGTTAGTGACTATTGTATTCAGTCCAGTCTTATGGACCAAAATTGCAAATGTAAAATACAAGTAACTATGAATTTTAGGTCACAGTCTTTTTTTTTTTTTTTTTTGCAACTGTCTTTCATTAGGAAGGTGGGGGAGGTGTGAATCATGGCTGCAAATTTAATTGCTGCAAATCAGCTTTGCTTGCAGTATGCTGTATGATTTCATTTTGCTGTTTTTCATCTGGAAGTAGAAATACCCGGGGGCAGAATGAGAGTTTCAAAGCACGATCTTTTCTCCGTATCTGCCATCCCTCCTGGAAATACCAGCGTGACATTATAGGTTTATGTAGTCATTAATTTTTTTCAATAAACAATACAAAAATAATCATTGCAGAGAGATCTTTCCTCCTAAATTGCTATGGATTCCACTCCATAGTTCTTCAACTGCCTTATCTGTCATGTGAGTTGAATTGGGCTCATGAGTCTCTTCCTTATTGTTTTTCTTTACACTTTTCCCTGTCTCCTTTAAATTCTTTTCTCAGGTTCCTCCCTCAGAGGGAACCTGCCAATCCTATTATCATTTCACTTCTGAATATCTGAAATGAGATGTAGCCTAATGTCAAGAACTTTCCATTCATTGTTCCCTGTGTACCCGCAATAATATATGTGGTTAAAGATCGGGCAGTGGGGCAACCAAGACCACAGGGATCTGTGCAGACATTTTAATTTGCATATGTTTAAAGGAAATCACAGAATGGCTGAACTTGGCAGAGACCTCTGAGGGACATCTTCTCCAACCCCCCCTGCTCAAGCAGGGTCACCTCAAGCCGTCGCCCATGACCATGTCCAGAACACTTCTGAATATCTCCAAGGCTGGAGACTCCACAACCCCTCTGGGTAACCTGCTCCAGTGCTCGGTCATCCTCATGGTTTCCTTGTGTTCAGAGGGAACCTCCTGTGTTCCAGTTTGTGCCCATTGCCTCTGGGCCTGTCACTGAGCACCACTGCAAAGAGCCCGTCTCTGTCCTCTTTGCATCCTCCCTTCAAGTATTTGTGCACATTGAGGAGATCCCTGCAAGCCGTCTCTTCTCCAGGCTGAGCAGTCCCGGCTCTCTCAGCCTCTCCTCCTAGGAGAGATGCTCCTGTCCATTAATCATCTTTGTGGCCCTTTGCTGGACTCTCTCCAGTGTGTCCATGTCTCTCTTGTACTGGGGAGCCCAGAACTGGACACAGGACTCCGGGTGTGCCCTCACAGAGCTGAAGGATCACCTCCCTCGACCTGCTGGCAACGCTCCTCCTCATACAGCCTGGGATACCATTGGCCTTCTTTGCAGCAAGGGCACGTTGCTGGCTCGTGTTCAACTTGGTGTCCACCAGGACCCCCAGGACACTTTCTGCAAAGCTTCTTTCCAGGTGGTCAGGCCCCAGCACACACCAGTTCATGGGGTTGTTCCTCCCCAGGTGCAGGACTCTGCACTTCCCCTTGTTGAAGTTCATGAGGTTCCTGTCAGCCCATTTCTCCAGCCTGTCGAGGTCCCTCTGGATGGCAGCACAACCCGCTGGTGCATCAGCCTCTCCCGCCAGTTTTGTGTCATCAGCAAACTTGCTGAGGATCCACTCTGCCCCATCATCCGTGTCACTAGTGAAGATGTTGAGCGGTATTGGACCCAGCATTGTCCCCTGGGGTACACCACTAGGTGCTGGCCTCCATCGAGACTTCGTTCCGCTGGTCACCACGCTCTGGGCTCCGTTGTTCAGGCAGTTGTCAGTTCACTTCACTGCCTGCTCGTCCGGCCCGTACGTCCTCAGGTTTTCTGTGAGGATGTTATGGGAGACAGTGTTGAAAGCCTTACTGAAGTCAAGGTGGTCAATATCCACTGCTCTCCCTCATCTACCAAGCCAGTAATTTCGTCATAGAAGGTTGGTCTCCAGCATGAGAATCCATGCTGGCTACTCACAGTTACCTTCTTGTCCTGCATGTGCCTGGAAAAGGTTTCCAGGATTAGTTGTGCCATCATCTTCCCTGTAGGATAGATTTCTATCCTTGTTTCAGCTTTCTGCATAGGCACGTTCCTATGCGTTTGTAGATTAAATTTAACTAAATTACAAGGCTTTTATCCATTATTGGAAAGTTTCCAGACCTACAGGAAAAGAATAGCACTGCCAATCTGAGTTCCAGCTCCTAATTTTGATGCAAAATCAGCCATAGTAGCTTATATTACTTTAAGCAATGAAACTGTTATTTGCAGCACAAAAAATCCATTTTTGTGTCTCTGTTGGGTGGGGATAAGGAGGTGTGGATAATACCTATAACTGTTACGGCTATTTCCAGTCAGATCACAGGACTATGCTCTTTGGCTTCTCCAATGCTAAAGCTCCTTGAGGGAGTAATGATAAGACAATTATTTCAGATGGCCAAAGCTGTCTCTGGACTGGTTCTCTTTTTATTTGCCAGTGAATCAATTTAAGCACCTGTTGTATAGAATGAAATAAACTGTTTTGAAATTGCAACTTTAACAATACATGCTCCATAAAGCAACAAAACCAGTAGTAGTTGCTCTATGTAATAACTTTTTCCTAGAGCAGCAGCACGAGTTAAATGTAAATAAGATTGCATTGTTTCTGGAATCTGAATTAATGACTTTCCTGCTTTTGCCTCTCTCATTTTCCTTCTCTCAGCCTGTCCCCTTGGTTTCTTTAAAGTATCTGTGGGAGATGACCCCTGTCATCGATGCCCTGCCCACAGCCATGCTCCACTGCCAGGTTCCAGTGAATGCGTGTGTCAGAACCGCTACTATCGATCTGCTTCGGACAATTCTGATGCTCCCTGCACTGGTAAGTGTTTGGATGAAGTGTTTGAAAGCAAGAAGGGCATTTAATGAGAGAGAATGTGCCGGAATGATTCAGGGGAGTTGCAATTCATGTCTTCTCATGATCTCTGAAATAACCCAAGACTTCCCTTTGCTCCTTCAGTTGGCTGCAGGGTATATCTGCTCACTGGATGTAGATGAGAAGGCAGAAGTGTTCCCGCGTACTTTTTACAATGTTGATGCCTTGGTGAAACTGTCTTTTGAGAATACTGGAGTGTTGCAATACTAGATGCCCAGAAATGAAAAAATGTCAAATTTTAGATAACTCATGCAACCTTAACTAAGTCCATTGCAAGTATGCATAAGGTGCAACTTTTGATCAGAGAACAATATACTAATTTCTCATTAAATGCTAAGTGTTCAGTGAAGGAGTCAACCAGTATTTTCTTCCCTTTATCACTGAAAGTGTGAAGACCATATTTACTGCACAGAATTCAAATTCTGCAGGTTTTATTTATGGGAAAATAATTAATATTTTCATTGGCTTCTCTGTGGTTCTCATCAGTTATGACTTTTCACAGTCATTGATGATCAATGTTAATAGGTCAAGAAAGAATAATTAGATGCAGAAAATGAAATAGGGTTAGTGATTAGCACTCAAAAACATAGTTTAAATAATATATCAAACATCACCCTTGAACTTTGTGGAAGTGACAGGGAAAAAAATTAACCTCCTAAAGCATCTTGCAAACACTTTATGGCTCTGAAGTTACGCACTCACAAATCAGGAAATGTGATTGTGGTTTTTTTCTGTAATCCCTTGCTTCTTATACTGCACAGAATCCATCTTCAGCAACATCAAGCAATCTTTACTTCACAGGAATTATTCTTCCTGAGCAGTTGTCTATCCTTTGCGTTGACTATGATAAGAATCCTCAATGAAAACTAGTATATGATCGTGCAATTAAGTACTATATCACAATGCAAATGCTGAGTGGCCCAGTTAAGATCACAAAAGAAAATTTAATTCTGACATTTCCTGATGTACAAATGCTTCATCTTGTCAGTAATACATTTTTTAAACAGTCTTCTGCGTGCGTTTTTTTGTTTGTTTGTTTTGTTTTTTTAACAACACCGGAAATGTGGGTCCCCAGGGAGATATAGCTATTGGAAACACTCAAATGTTCCAGCAACGAACTCGATTGCAGCCGGAGAGATCCCCCACAACGACCTCATCCACCAGTACTAACAGAGGGTGTCATCCTTTATATTGATCTGTTGTCGCTAGGCAGAGAGAAGGCTTTGCCCATAGTTTTCATCCATACTTGTTGACTATAGAGTAATGGTGGGAATGAGGATTCTTTGATTTCATTACAGTCTGTGGAGGGAAATGTTCTGTAAATCACGTTTCCCTTGCCCCTCCCTGTTACTGAACTCAGCCTCTCTGTCCCTGCCCGTCGTGCTTTGTGTCTATGCCCAGGTTTAGCACTGCAGCACTGCTGCATATTTTTACTAGTCTGAGCTTTTCACTTTCTAGCTCCAGCGTCTTGTCCCATTCTTATCCCCATGCCATCTTCTCACCCTTTGCATTTTCCTCCTTCTCTTCACTGCCTCTGTGCCAGCAGGGGAAGTGTTGGATGCACAGAATGGGCAGTTTTTCAGCTGTCGGGAGTTTACTCCCGATGCCATTCAGGAATCTGGCTGGCAGCAGGAATAATCATAGGGAAAGTGGTGTTCAGTTTCTGCAATAGATGGAACAGGCTAACTGAAGTCTGAGATTGTTCAGAGATATTAGGTGCCAAAGGAGAGAATTAGAGGTCTCAGTAGAGACAAATCTTTACTACGCTTGTGCAAAATTTAAAATTTCGAAGGCTTGGAATGTCCCTAAACCCTGGCTGTTCTTTTAGGGAAAAGTAAAAGTCACACCCTTGAAACAAAGACCCTTCTTGTTAATTTTGTTGCTCTAAAATGTGATAGTACAGTTGTTCCTTTATTTATGTAAGTATATTTTTAATGTAGCAAAGAAAATGTTTTTCTTAGCCTTGTTCAAAGAAACAACTAGAGAAGAGTGAGAATGAGAAGAAAAAGCAACTTGTTCTTCTGTTCTTTTTCCCCTGCTTTGTCTTCTCCCCTCCCCCACCTCTCTCCCATTCTTTCATGGGATTTTGATCTTTCATTCTGTCTTCTAGGCATCCCCTCCGCTCCCCGTGACCTTAGCTATGAAATCGTTGGCTCCAACGTGCTCCTGACCTGGCGCCTCCCCAAGGACCTGGGTGGCCGCAAGGATGTTTTCTTCAACGTCATCTGCAAAGTCTGCCCAGCGGGGTCCTCGGGGCCGTGCGTGCGCTGCGGGGACAGCGTGCAATTCGAGCCACGCCAGGTGGGCCTGACAGAGAGCCGCGTGCAAGTCTCCAACCTCTTGGCCCGCGTGCAGTACACCTTTGAGATCCAGGCTGTCAACTTGGTGACCGAATTGAGTTCAGAAGCACCCCACTATGCCACCATCAACGTTAGCACCAGCCAGTCAGGTGAGGAGACGCCTGCATCTGAGTCCCAAAATTTCCACTTCTGTCCCTCATTTGATTTGCTTTTATCTTTGGAATCCTGGAGCTTTGTCTTCTTACTTGTGTATTGTGCCTTTTTTTATAGCCCTACTAGTTCCATGATTTCACTTCTGCCCTTCTCATTCCTGCTTTCTCTGAATGGGCTTTCCTTTCTCCCCTCTTAGCAGAAAAACTGAGGTTAGCAGCTGATGTGGTTGTATGTGGAGAGGAGTTGTTGGGGCAGAAGCTGCCCTGGAGAAGATGGCAATGAGAGATGTAGTTCTGTGAGTCAAAGCATGTTGCTTCGTTGTGCAAGACAGGGGACACAATCAGGATTTGATGGGGATTTTGTGAGCATCAGCTTGCCACAGCAGCTCTTAGAGAGCATTTCTTCATTTCCTCTTCACCTTCTCTATCTCCTACGCTTCTCCATTTCAACTTCTTATACTTCAGTCAGTCTTTCTAGCATTTTTCACCTATTCACTTTTCTTTTTTGTCTTTCTATGTTTTGAGATACTCTGGTTTTCCATCCTTTCTTGTTTCTATACACCACCTTCCATTCTCCTAATTTCAGTTCACGCTCTAGTGCAATTTAACAAGTGGTATTGAATGTTTCATCAAATCTGTCCACCTTTGCCTTGGTGCATATCAAAGTAGGGAAGTGGAAAATAGAGAGACAGATAGGCACTGTCTAAAGATGAAGATACAGTTAAAGATACAGATACGTATATGTCTTGTCATACAGTATGACAAGAATGAATGTATACAATTATATTTACTCATCACCTAAATATACATGACCTTGGGATGGTGTGTGTTAATACTGTGCAGTCCTGTGGTCATAGAAGGACATGAAAACTACAGCTTTTACAATTCCTGGCAAGGTGTTAAATGGAATTTTGACAAAGGATCCAGAAGCAGAATCACCATTCCTATTTTACCGAAATTGCTCTGGGTTCTTCCACATGCCATGTATTTTATTCTACCTTGTTCTTGCCTTTTCAACCTTGCTGTTCTGATAACTGGTCTTTGAATATTTTTCTCCTGTCAATAGGAAACAACGATTTCTCTTCTTTTGCCTTTTACATGGTAGAAATATTAAAATATGTTGCACAGTTATATCAAAGGTGTTGTGAACCTTGTAACTAGGAACTAAACTGCAGGAATGACTAAACTAAAATACTAATGGCTTGTGTGGGCAGTCAAAGGAAGGGGAGAGATTAAAGATTTGAAGAGTAGGTCATACTGATGGATAGCATACAGAAGGCTTATATGTATGGAGGAAAATGGAGAACAAGCATCAAGTAAATTCTTATTTTCTGTAAATACTGTATACAAGGACTGGAGCTGGAGAGAGCCATGTGCATACAGGCATACAGTTCTGCTAAATGTCAACAAGAAGAGACTGGGCATATGTTGTTCTTTACAAGCATGTATAAACTGGTATGGAGAGGAATTGTACACAGCTTGTTTAAGAGGATATAATGAGGAATAATATGATCAGGAGGAGAAAGAGGGGGAACAATTTCAACTGAGTGACAGAAAATGTCTGTAAACATTTAGAGGTGTGTAAATGTTAAACAAATCCCTAGTGAGATTCTACTAGTGAGTGTCATTGTGGAAACTGCTGCAAAACAAGGCTTCGGTATAGCTCAAGAGAAATGCAGCGAAACCAGATAGGGCATCATGACCTTGGTTAAATCATATCTTGTCATTTCTGCTTCTATGCTGTGGCAAGAAAGGGAATATATATACACCCCAAGTAATTTCCTGCTGTTAGCAGATGCCAGGGGTTTGACAACGTCTGTTTCTTCCCTTTGAAATATTACCTGGCAGGCACTGAGTAGCAGAGCATGTGTAGGGTACCCAGTCTCCTTAAGAGGCTGGTTACAAGTGGGTGATCAGGTTTTGTTTACAGTAAAAGGAATGGTTGGGTAGTTTGTATGGTAATTCCAGGCAGTTCCTTTGGCTTCTGCTGGAGGCGGGTGTGTGTTCTATTAACATCCTAAAGAATTCTCTTTCTTCATGCCTCTCATCTCAGCCTTCTTCGTCTATATCTGAGGTAATTTGATTGAGTAGCTGCTTCCTTCTCCTGCCTGGAATCACCAAATCTATCCTCTTCTTTCACTTCTGTTTGACTTTTCTGAGCACTCCTGTTCCTCCAGGTGCCTCTTGGTGTCTCTGGGTGTGTTGGGTGTGTTAAGGGTCTCACTCTAAGGTGCCTCTCATGTGCACTGAAGCAGTTTCAGGGGAGGCCAACTTTCTTAAACAGCAATGTGTACTGAATGGCTTCTTTTTGTGTTTGTTTTTTTTCCTTGCTCTTCCTCAAGACTCTTAGGAGTGAGCTTGAGATGAACTGCCCTCGATTCATAGTGACAGCTCATTCTAACAAGGCCCTGCTTCCTCCATCACCTGACCTGTCTCATCCATACCCCCTCCTTTCGATCCCTTGAGCAGCTTTTCACTTCAGCATGGCTAAAGTGAAAGCATGTTGTTCTTGCTGTGTTATTATAACAATTATTATTACTATTATTATTATTATACAAGCAGAGATGGACATTTCAGGATCTTATGTTCTGAAAGGGACAGGAAAGCATGAATTGTATAAAAAAAGCAAACTGGAGAAAGATAAGCTTTCAGAATAAATGGCCGTAGCAAAAATTTTCACTCCATTGAATTAAAGGTGACCAAAGAAAGACCCTCCAGCCGTGGCAGTTTCTGAATATTCTGCTTACTCATGCATCAGTCAGTTCTCTCACTTCTTCCAGTTGCTGCTCAAAAAAATCCTCCTCCCCACCCTCTGCCCCTTTGTTAGAGGTATCTTAGGTAATATTCTGTGCTGAAACAGTTCTACTTTTCTTTTTCCCCTGCTACCTATTTGCTCTTCATCTTTGTCTCCAAAACACTGTTCATCTAAGAGTTTGCTTACCCCTAACACTCTGCTAGCCCTGCTTCAAAGTACGATAGGATCCTTTGGTTACACAATCACATTTTTCTGTGGTAGCCTGATTATGATGTTCCTACTCTCCAGCAACTGTGTGTTTGAAGACAGAATAAGAAGGGCTGGCACTGAAAAACTTCCTTTAATATACTAAGACTTAACCTTCTGTAGCAAAAAGTATCCAAAACCTCTTTGGATAGTAATAATAAAACCTGTTTGGATAGTAATAGTGTGATATGCAAATATGTTATGCAAACTACCAGAAGGAAAAACTGTCCAGAGATGAGATAAGAGAGAAAGGAATTGCTCTCAGCTCAGGTTTGAAGCGCTGAGGGTGAATAAAGAAGTGTCAGGATATATAGAAAGCTGTTGGGAGGCTGTTCCAGATAGCACAAACTGCATGAGGAAAAGCTATTGTGTAACTGTAGTGGAGTTATGCTTCTTCACAGAGGGGAACCTCACACAAAGAAAGAAAGAACTTAAAATCCAACCATATTATTAAAAAAAAAAAAATTCATCTGACTAGAATTTTAATGATTATCTTAACATCTTCCAGTGTACTTATCAGGGTAAACAAATACCTCATGTCTCAGGACAGAAGTCAGGTTTTCATTTAAAGGATTGTTATAAAACTTTCTCCGTGCACAGCTGTAACTACCTGTCCATTTTTTTCCTACACCTTCCACTGAAGCATGTAGTAATGTCTGTTGCCAGAGACACGCTACTGAACTTATTCCTTCAGGCAGTTGTTACATTCCTAGAAAGAAGAGGAAGAGATAAAGACAGCAGAGACTTAAATGTTGGAGCAAATCTATGCAGACTTTTCAAAGCAAGTAGATTTTTTTTTAACTGATTCCAGACATTATGAGAGCTAACGGAGGTTTGTGAGGATAAAGGTTATGTGACCAGGTTGACTTATACCTGAGAAAAGATACGTGGCAGCCTTCTACATCAGTTGGATTCAGAGTGGTGGGACCTGGCAATACCAAAAATCTGTAGAACTGCAGAAATGAAAGCTAGACAGTCTGAAGGCTTGTGTAAGAGGCTGAATGGGGACAAGGACAGTTATGGGTAGTGCCAGGACATTTAAGAGGACTTGACAGAAGATTTTCAGAAGGTGAAATGGTGTGAGAAGAGGAGAAGAATTAAATGCCAAGTATGATTATGAGATTATGAAGGGAAATGGATGAGTTGCTTGAAGATGTTTCCTTTTCCAAAGAGAGACAAAAGAGTCCAGCAGACATAGTTGGCAAGAGCGGGGACACAGGCAAGGCATTTTCTTGATCAAAACAGGAAAGGAATAAAAAGAGAGCTGTCAAAAGCTACATACTACTGTGTTTTGCCAGGCTAAAACCAGCAGGTAAAGCAAGCAGAGTGTCAGCTCTGTGTTCGTTGTCCTCTGAATGAACTACATTAATTTTCAAAGTAACAAGCTGTTTGTTTATTTACGATCTAATTGCCAACCCTGAGCACTCACCTAGGAATTTAACTGTATTGTTTTCTTCTTACATAGAAACAACAAAAATATTCCTAAGGTTTAATTTTGGCCTTAGTGACATTTGTCAACTTTGCCATCT
The DNA here is from genome assembly GCA_013400755.1 of Pelecanoides urinatrix. Classification (NCBI taxonomy): domain Eukaryota; kingdom Metazoa; phylum Chordata; class Aves; order Procellariiformes; family Procellariidae; genus Pelecanoides; species Pelecanoides urinatrix. The sequence continues at coordinate 29,025 of VZTQ01012231.1, forward strand.
TCAGCAGATTTGCCCAGTTATGACTGGGGCTTTATAAAAATTTCTGTGGTCACTCAACAAAAAGAAACTATTCCAGTTTCTCTCTTTGCTATGCCCTATTTCTGCAGCATGAGCAGAGAATGAATGTGCTTGTTTTCACATTTCAGGTTTCAGCAACTGTTTAAATGAAGACAGAAACTTTTTGAGCAAATAGAAGTAGGAAGTGCATAGTAAAATGTGGCATCTTGTGGCATAAAGGATTTTTTCCTCTTTATTAGGCATGAGTGGAACCCATACACACAAAGTAGTAATAATAGAGGTAAGGGAAGTGAAAATAACTAACTAATTTGCCTTTCTAAAGCACTTTTCATCCACAGGAAGTAAAGTAAAAGGTTTTGACAGAAGACAACCGAAGATACGTTTAAAGGATTTTCAGGTATTTAGAGAAGGGGTCAGAATGAAAAAGGAAAAGACGTAGGACGTTTTCAAAATAAAGATAAGATATTAAACACATAAAGAAGGGAATTTCCATGCTGTATTCAGAATGATCTTCCCTGAAGATGATATGTGGGAAGATGTGTGGAACAAAGCTAGGGTCTTCATGCCATTTGCTTAGAATATGAGGATAATAGGATACCTGAAGAGGTAATGAAGGAGAAACAAGAATGTGAAAGTGGTAGATTTGGGGCTAGTATTGAGAATATAGAGGCATATTAGAGAACATTAGAGGCATAGCTGAGGTCAGTCAGACTATGTGAAATATAAAGAGAGAGACTCTGGATGCTATCATGAGCTTATGGGGTAAGATGGAAGGGGAATAAAACCCATAAATAACTAGAAAGAACGAATAGGCCCAGGCAGGCTTTAGTTTGAATCCCAATTAAGTGATGACCTGTGAACCAGTTGTTTGAACTCCTGATGTAGTCTATGGATGTCTAGTCCATGGATGTCTAGTCAGTGCTGCTGTGTCAGAAACAGAAAATGGCTAAGCTTGGCAGAGACCTCTGAGGGACATCTTCTCCAATCCCCCCTGCTCAAGCAGGGTCACCTCAAGCCGTCGCCCATGACCATGTCCAGAACACTTCTGAATATCTCCAAGGCTGGAGACTCCACAACCCCTCTGGGTAACCTGCTCCAGTGCTCGGTCATCCTCATGGTTTCCTTGTGTTCAGAGGGAACCTCCTGTGTTCCAGTTTGTGCCCATTGCCTCTGGGCCTGTCACTGAGCACCACTGAAAAGAGCCCGTCTCTGTCCTCTTTGCATCCTCCCTTCAAGTATTTGTGCACATTGAGGAGATCCCTGCAAGCCGTCTCTTCTCCAGGCTGAGCAGTCCCGGCTCTCTCAGCCTCTCCTCCTAGGAGAGATGCTCCTGTCCATTAATCATCTTTGTGGCCCTTTGCTGGACTCTCTCCAGTGTGTCCATGTCTCTCTTGTACTGGGGAGCCCAGAACTGGACACAGGACTCCGGGTGTGCCCTCACAGAGCTGAAGGATCACCTCCCTCGACCTGCTGGCAACGCTCCTCCTCATACAGCCCGGGATACCATTGGCCTTCTTTGCAGCAAGGGCACGTTGCTGGCTCGTGTTCAACTTGGTGTCCACCAGGACCCCCAGGACACTTTCTGCAAAGCTTCTTTCCAGGTGGTCAGGCCCCAGCACACACCAGTTCATGGGGTTGTTCCTCCCCAGGTGCAGGACTCTGCACTTCCCCTTGTTGAAGTTCATGAGGTTCCTGTCAGCCCATTTCTCCAGCCTGTCGAGGTCCCTCTGGATGGCAGCACAACCCGCTGGTGCATCAGCCTCTCCCGCCAGTTTTGTGTCATCAGCAAACTTGCTGAGGATCCACTCTGCCCCATCATCCGTGTCACTAGTGAAGATGTTGAGCGGTATTGGACCCAGCATTGTCCCCTGGGGTACACCACTAGGTGCTGGCCTCCATCGAGACATGTATCAAAACCTGAACTCTGTCTCAAAGAGGTAGATTGAAGACAACCTGTCTTGCGTTGATTCATAGCTATTTTTATTACTGAGCATTTTTACTGGTTTAGGCTTTTGCCTTAAGTAGTATCTGCTTATTAGGTACATATCACTGAAATGAGTATTTCTAATACAGCAGACTGCATTATCCTGGGCATCCCCACCTCCACCACCCGGTTACCCTGAGTGATGGACATACCCACTTAATAGGGACATTCCAGAATGCTGCGGCACATGGTCAAGAGATACACACAGTGTAACTCTAGTGATTTTTTTTTATGTTTCCCAATATTACTAATTCCACAAGTTGTAATCTGCTTCTGCATACTGCCCGTCTGAGTAGCGTACCGTTTATCATCACTGTTCTGGCGCAGATTTTGCAGTGCCTAAATGTACTATGCACAGTACCAGCTCAGGTCTTTGTACTGTTGGCAAAAGATAACCTGTTGATGGGTAGCTGAAAATTGATAGTACATATTAACATCAGAATGGATAAGTTTTAACTAAAATACAGGTCAAATGTTGCTAGTTGACTTTGAGTATTCCTTCCAGGTAGGGGAAAAATTGTGTATTGGGAAGAAGTGAGAAGGGTGGGGAGAATAACTCTTGGGAGTGGGAAAGAGAGGAATGAGAAGAGGTGGAAGGGCAGGAATGGAGGGGAGAATTAATTCTGATCATTCTACAAAATCTTCATTCGGAACTAGAAGGAAGTGGGCTCTTCCCTGGCAGTGTAGCTGTGTATTTAGGTTTGCACCTCTCCTCATCTGTGCTTTATGTCCCATCAGAAGGAAGTTAACCTTTTCACAACATTAAAATATAGCGGAATCTGTCTTGGTCACATGTTAACTGACCAGTTAGCCCATGTTAACATTTGAATACAGTGTTCTTAAATATGGTCTTGGTTAATTGCTACTGTCTTCCGTCCTGGTTGCAACATTGTCATTAGCAGGTGAAGTAGTTGTGCAATCTTGTTTGAAAGACAAGTAATTGTAAGAAATAAAAGGAGTAAGGATGAGAGAAAGCATTTTATTGTTTATACTCTTACATTTTTGTTTCATTTACATTTTTAACTGGTTCCCACTTGCCTGAGCTGTTTGGAGCCCATTTGATTTGTGTTTTCAGAATAATTGTATCTTGTTATTAGAAACAATCCTTTTATCTTTTTCACAATTATGAGGGAAGAAAATGCTGTTCTGCAGTTTTTTACCATTTGCCAAACGTCTCTGCTTCATTCCTCACATCAAGGAAGTTTGTGTCTATTGTGTAAAACCAGGGGACTTAGGTGGCAGCTTTTCATTGGCATGCTTTTTCTGGAAAATTTAAATGGTGCTGAAAATGTTACTTCCATTAGGAAAATGAGGGTTCCCTAGCTGCCTACCTGGAGGTTTCTTGGCAACATGACGTTTTTCTTGCAGAGAGAAAGCAAAACTTGAGAAGAGCTTTGTGGACAGACAGCTGGCAGGCTGAAAGATCCTCTTCCAATTATCCTGAAATTTTTGCTTGGAAATCTCTTCCTAAGAAGAAACTGATATTCTTTTAGCTTTTGCACAAACTTGGAGTGTGTGTGTGTGTGTATAAATTCATGGATGTTTTTTGTAGAAATGAATTTTCATTCTCCAGAAAACTTCACGTGCAAGTGGCTTTAACAATCATTCATCTCCCTTCCTGCTCTGAGGACATTTTTTAGAAGAACTAACTACTTCAGGAAAGGGCCTGCTATAAACAGATGTTCTGTACTTCTGTTGTCTCAGAACATGTGAATGGTGCCTCTAGGAGGACAAAAAAATGAAAAGCAAAACTACCCCAAATACTAGCTTGGATTGTTTCTCATTGTAATCTAAATTTAGTTCAATGAACAGTGTTTGAAATCATTTATCATATTATCTTCAAGGTAATATTTTGTTTCCTTCCTACTGATTTAATGAGTTTCAGGCTAGTGAGAAGTAATGGCAATTACATAAGTCTCAAAGCCTTGAACTGAACTTCAGACTTTTAGAATAGCCCATCAAAAGATTTCTAAAATTGGTAGACACAAGTTCTTGCTTGCTTTCTGGTTTAGATTCATAAAAGCCCTTTTTTATGTTTGATGTCCAGATCCTTGCTTTGTACATAAAGGGAATTTGACATTTTCCCACAATAATTAATATCTGACACAGACTATAAGCACTTAATACTATAATGCAATCAAGAGAGCTAACAGCTCCATCTGGGTAGTATGCCAGGCTGGCCTGTTCACCAAAACACAAAAACTTAGCAAGCTATGTAAGAACAGACAGAAAACCTGTATGTGAAGCTTCCACAAATACACGCTTAACTGTGACCTTGGGATGGTGGTTCCAGGCAGCAGTGCTGATTAGAAGCCCATTCAGACTGGACTTCTGTGGTTCAATGGCCTGCGGCGGGGCTGAGAGTCTCAAGTACCGTGTTAGTTTTGACATCTGGGCAACAGTCCTGATGGGGATTGGCCTGAGATCCAGGAGCTAGTCTGAACACAGGTCTGCTCTGCAGAGGGACCTGGACAGGCTGGATCGATGGGCCGAGGCTAATGGAGGAGGTTCAACAAGGCCAAGTGCCGGGTCCAGCCCTTGAGCCACAACAACCCCAGGCAACGCTCCAGGCTTGGGGCAGAGCGGCTGGANGCTATGAAAATGAGGTGCTTTCATTCTCTATGATCTGCAACCGAACTGGGACCATTGAACTGAGGAATGCTTCAAAGTCTGTTCTTTAACGGGTCAGTGTTCTCATCTGCCTCTGTCTTCTGGTGTGCAACAGTGATCTGGCAGTGAAAGGCCTCCATTACTCTGATAGCCCATACTTGGTTTTTTCCCCCAGGCGAAGAATTACAATCTGTGGGAGAAGCAGACGAGAGGTGGTGTGCTCTGCTTTTGCTCTGACCTCTATCACGTTGTTTGTCGAAGTGTGATCCTAGAACAAGGCAGTGGCACTGAACACCTTGTCATCTTGCATGTAAAAATCGCAAATTTGAAGATCAGATATTCCAGCTACAATATAGATAATTTCATAATTCCTGTGCATGATCAGTTGGATGTGGATTTCTTCATTTTCTTTCTGTCCAAGTCATCAGTGACTGTATCTCCCAGTAGAGTAGAATTTTGCGTGGATTTCTTCTGGTTATTTTATAAAGTACTTCATAATGCAAATTAAGGAAGAGCTGACCTAACTTATTAACTCTTCATAATGAATATTCAATTATAGTTAATTGTTAAGCTTATCCCTTCGCAATCTCTCCTTCCTCTCTTTTATTCCAGTCCCCTCTGCTGTCCCTATGATGCATCAGGTGAGTCGTACTACCATTAGCATCACACTGTCATGGCCTCAGCCAGACCAGCCCAATGGGATCATCCTGGATTACCAGCTACGCTACTTTGACAAGGTGAGCAGAAAGTGATGCAGTGCTGGTTGTTGTATAGCTGTTATGCAGAAGAGAACAGGGAAGTCCTCTGTCTGGGAGATGCACCCCTGGATCAGGATGAATAAGGTGCAGAAAAATGCTTCAATTATGAGGGAAGAACCAGACGTTCATAATATACGCTTCATCTAACATAAGTCCATCTGCATTTCCCAACTTGGAACCATCTAGGGACAATGCAGATTAAAAAAGAGAAGACACTTGTAGCCAAGCTAAAAAGCTGTGGCTAACAACCTAATGTTTAGCACTAGCTGACAAGGTAAGAGTGGAAGGAGCTGAAGTTTTCAAATGTGTATATGGGAATTGGACTCACTGCAACATTCTGTCATGTGTTTGTGCAGGGAAGTCCTGTGTCCCTGTTATTCATGGACAGACATCTCTAAGAAATTTTGGGAGGAAGAATGCACTCTTTCATTCCTGCCGTTACCTGTTTATGTGCTGGAATTACAGGGTGGCAAATATAAAGTTGTTCTCCTTTCACATCTTTCATGACTCCTTATCCAACTGATTTGAGGTGAATAGGTACGTAGGGCTGTTCAGACAAGCTCCCATTCTACATTCTTGATCTTTCACATAAATTGTTTTGCAGGATTGTGTAGGGCTACTGTTTTTCTAGCAGTAAAGGGGCCTGCTATTTGTAATAACACGCCTAGCAGCTTCCCGGGTACAGCATTACAGGTGTTCTTGCTCTGGATTCTCCTAGGAGAATACATGAGTTTGGAGCTTGTAGGAAGCAAAATTTCAGGACAGGCTAGGGCTTTTTGTATGGGTACGCTTAGCAAGGAACCACAAGACAAGGTAGTTTTGTCTCTCCCTTTTGTTTAGGTCAGGACTGAGGGTCTTGGCAGGGAAGTCCAGGCCTAAGGGAATGAAAAGCAGCAGTGAGGAGCAACGAGTAGTGTGTGAGGAAGTCAGATCTGGAATAGCAGTTGTGGCTGGGAGGCTCTATAACAGATTCAAAGAATATTGGGCTGACATGGAAGTAGCGTTCCTTGATGGGGAGAGCCAGCGGTGTGGGCAGAAGTCTCCCATTCCTTTTTGGTCACTGACATTCACAGGGAGAAGATGAGGATAATTCATTCACCTTGACTAGCGAAACCAACATGGCCACCATATCAAATCTGAGCCCAGGCAAGATCTATGCCTTCCAAGTACGAGCTAGAACAGCAGTGGGCTATGGCCCCTATAGTGGAAAGATGTATTTCCAGACTTTAATGGGAGGTAAGTGCTACCATTTTGTACTCAGATCTGCACATGACCATCTTTCACTTGTGTGTGTCCCTGGGTGTGTTAGCTTATCCTCTGGAGGACTGCTGTCAGACACTCCTACTCAACCTGTATTTCTGTATATCATAATTTGCATATGCAGATTTGTTCACTCAAAGAAGCTTCATGCTGTCAGAGCATATTGTTTACACTCCCTTAGCCTTTGCTACCACCATATTCCCCAGTCCTATTCCTTGTTGCCTCTGACCAGCAGGAGCAGAGTGTGTCAGCAGAACTCTCTTTAGGAAGGTGTTACAGTACATAGCACTATACACTGCTATAGTTTGATGTCCAGCTGCCACAGGACATCTTACAGCTGAATGCTCTGTGAGAGTCTTAAAGACAGTTGGGACAGGGGACATCTACACAGAAGCTTGCCTTCCAGCAGTATCGCCGTCCATTCGTGCAGAGTAACATATTACCTTGTGATACTCCTTGGTCTGGATCAAAGGTACTCTTGTATGTCCTCTACAGACTAAATTAATAGGGGACAATGAGATCAAAGCCCAGGTGTAGACCTAGCCTGTACTTAAGTGGCTAGTCAGGTGTCAGTGGACCAGGGGAAGGAAAAGTGGATTCAGAGGGAGCACTGGCTTTTCGGAAGTAGGAAGGAAGGCACTGGAGAAGCACAGTGACTGAAGGGGTAAAGGGATAACCAAATCAAGCATTTGTTGAACTGTCAGGACTGGGAAGCAAAGGGCTGGTAGGGATGGAATTATGGGCGAGACCTAGTTGAGTAGAAGGGAAACTCTAACAGTTCCTGTCCTCTGCATTTTTGTGTGTGTATGCATGTGTCTTCCTTGCTAGGGGAGCGCTCGGAGATGGTGCAGGACCGACTGCCGCTTATCGTGGGCTCAGCGCTTGGTGGTCTAGCCTTCTTGGTAATTGCTGCCATTGCCATCCTTGCCATCATCTTCAAGAGGTGAATTCCTTGACCTGCTCATGTGCCAGTGCCTGCACGGCAGACAGTGGAACTTTCCCACCCCTGCTACATAACCCTGTCCCAAGGGAAACAGCCTGATCTACATTTATCCAGATGTCCTTGAGATGCCATTTTCTAATTAAGGAAAGATCTTGCTCCATTGCTTCTATCCAAGGAGCCTCTCCTTTGGTAACCCGCTCAAATACTTAGCTGATATTTGGCTAGTTAGCAAGAAGAACACAAGGGAAGCATTTTAAAACTGGTGCTTAAAAGGTATTTAAATGCATCACTGTAAAGAAGGGACTGTAAATTGCATTTTAGGCAAGCAAGTGGAGAATTAAACAATGTAGTGAAGAAGGACTGGTGGAATAACTATTTAGATCCACTGATTTAGAAGGTGCTAAATACCCTTTAAGCAAGGACCGAGAGACAATAGCTCATTTCCTGAAGAATAAAAGCTGCACAACCCCAATGGTTCCATGAAACACTGACTTATAAAATACAGGTTGAAGAAAGCAAATACCGCTTCCCATTTTGGGAAGAAAAAAGGGCAGATAAGTCAATGTAGAGATAATCTGTTATGGCAAAAAAGAAGGACAGAAATTTTAAAAAGAAAGAAAAGTAAGGGTTGCTAGCAGAGCTGTGTAAAGGTACAAAAGTAAACAAGGGGGGTTTTGTTATTTGAAGAAAAGAAACAGTCATCACCCACTCCTTGAATTTACTGAGGTTTGAACTTAATCCCCTAGATTGTCAGTAATGGATTTCTGTATCTTTGCTCTACTCTGCCCCTGCACAAGAGAGACTTTTTAGCTTTTTCTGCTGATCTGAAAAAAATGTATAAACTACTTAACTTTAGAAAGTTGCATCTAGTTTTAGTTCTTTTTTGTTCTCTTCGCTTTTCTACATTTGTTTTCTCCTTCTGTGTTTTTAATATTTAATATTTTAATATTTTTCTTTCTGGAAAGAAAAGAATTATCAAATATTGTTATATTTGCATTGTTGCCTCCTTTTGTAGCTTTGAACTGTTAAAAATATAACCTCTTGTTACAGCTGGAAATGTGATATTATGTGCACAACTCAATAAAGCGTATATTTTTCTAAAAAAATAAACCAAACCCAGAATAAATTAGTATTACCAAAACTGTGTTGGGGAAAGACATTAATGGGTTTCTGTAAATGTATCTACATAAAAGAAAATATCATAAAAAATGGATTCATTTATACTTGAAGGATCATGTGCAATTAATAGACAGTGGTTAAGGAAAAGTGGAGATAACAAATTTCTATTTTAAATTTGTCCTTGGTAAGAAAAGTAAGTTTGAAGGTGTAGTAAATTAGGAACACCACATGAAATGAGGAGTTCTTTAAAAGGTTGAATATACATAGAGTCAAATGCTATAATTTTAACTTGTTTTTGTAAGTTGTACGCATTGTCCAGGCAATATACAATGTGAAACACTTACCTATTTGAGCCAGTTGGGTTTTTTAATGATGGAAAACCATTAGTATGTCAGATAACTTACAAAAAACATGAGTGTAGACCTGACTTTCAGATGCAATAGCAGAGTTAGAGATCTTAGGTACAGGTCTCCAGTAAAGCCAATTTCTTTCCACAGCAGAAAGAACAGACTTTGAAGGTAGAAATACTGTGGTTTTGCAATCTTAGCAAAATTTAAAGATATAAGCCTGACAAGTAAGAGTAATACACGAAGTTTCCAGTTAGAATGACAGAATTAGTGATGTTAGTAAAGAAAAGTAACATAATGATACCCTGTTTTCAGATGCTAACTGAATCAGCAGCCTGAAGGTCTTGTACTGAAACAGCAAAGCATGAGTTGACACAAATCCCTGCATACGGCAGGGATACTACAGGATACCATAGGCTTTGATTTATAGTCTGGTCTAATTCATATGATTTAGAAAAGATTGTAAACTAGCATGAATTGTACATTTTTGGGGAAAAAAAAAAATGAACACTGCTGGGAGCAAAGGAAGTGACTTGAAAATGGAAAATATATTTAGAGCAAACCAAGAATAACAACTAGATCATGTGGGAAAAAGTTGCTTGAATCACACACATTTAAGGGGAGAATGAAATCTGAGAAATGCCTATGCTGAGAAGGACCTATGCTTACTGGAAATTAGATGCATATGTGCAATAAATATTACAATAATAAAGACCATACCTGTTTTGACCTGCATATGCAAAAATCACATCATGGAACAGATTTCTGTCCATCTGGCTCTGTGTGGTTTGTTTTGGGTACCATACTTATGAAAAGAATAGTCAAAGTAAATGCTTCTAAGAGACCAAGAGGAAAAATAAAGAAGAATTAATCTTTGGGGGAAATTTATACCAATTAAGCATTAGAGTAAATGGCTCTTAGAATGTTTTTGAAGAACTTAGAAGGCATCACAGGAGATGGCTTAGATCAGTATTGAAAAGAATAATTTATAGCAATTAAATGAAATTAAAATGCAAATTTAGCCTGAAGAGCAAGAAAACTTCCAAGACAATAATGTTAAACTGTAATTTTTGGTTTTTTTAGGATAGTGCTGGAGGCCCTATCTTTTGTCATATCTAAAGTGGGGATAGAAACAGTGGTGTAAAAACTACCACATAGAAAACAAGCACGCGCTGGTTACCAAGAAATGGGCAGGATCTTAACACTCATCTTCTATCTCTAAATTCAAGGCTTCTCTAAGTCTTGCATTGAGAGCCTACCCCAACATCCTATGAGAGACTCTTGTGTGTGTTTTGACTTCCTTTTCCTTTATGTCCTGCAGTAAGAGGCGAGAGACTCCATACACAGACCGCCTGCAGCAGTATATCAGTGCACGAGGTAAGTGTTCGTGAGCAACAGATGGCAAGGGCCTGTCTCTTTTCAGGACTCATTAACACCCATGCCTCTCAGGATTTGATTCTGGTGATGTTTTGGGCTGTCTCCTCCACTGCAGGACTTGGAGTGAAGTATTACATTGATCCTTCGACCTATGAAGATCCCAATGAAGCTATTCGAGAATTTGCCAAAGAGATCGATGTGTCCTTCATCAAGATTGAGGAGGTCATTGGATCAGGTAGTGTGAGAATCTGCAGATTTTGAAGTGCCTTCTTGTTCACCTTGAGACCTGACACACTACTGGCCTGAAATGGACCCAACCGTGGTACATCAAGTGTCTCAGGATAGCTAGCCTTCATTTTTACCAAAATTCATCTTAATCTACTTACCCTTAGATGCTGGCTCCAAACCAAGTTTAAAACACCCTTTGAAGACTCAGAGCTCCTCATTTGAACCCTGAAGATATAGTCTCCAACCTGACTGAATTCAGAGCCTTCATCAAGAACTTTACCTTAATCCAAACAGTCCTAGTAACCCTATTTCCAAGCAGCACCCGGAGTCTTCCACAGTAGAATGTTTTAGTGCACCTGACTAAAATTCTTTGCTGTGTTTCCTTACTTGAGGTGTGTTTCTTCCCTCCCTGACAGGAGAGTTTGGAGAGGTGTGCTTTGGGCGCCTAAAACACCCAGGGAAGCGTGAATACACAGTAGCTATTAAGACCCTGAAGTCAGGTTACACAGATGAACAGCGGCGGGAGTTCCTGAGCGAGGCCAGCATCATGGGGCAATTTGAGCATCCCAATGTCATCCATCTGGAGGGTGTAGTCACCAAGAGCCGACCAGTCATGATTGTCACAGAGTTCATGGAGAATGGATCACTGGATTCCTTCCTCAGGGTACCACAACCAGAGTCTCCCACAAATGTTACCTCTTCATCTTGCTGTGTGCCAGTCTCAGATCTGATAATTTTGCCTGTCCTTCCTCTTCACCCCTATCTCTATAAGTCCTCAGTTGCTCTCTTCAGGTACAATAGAAATAACAGCAAATTACCAGAGGAAGTGGTTTTGGGCCAACATGGTGAAAATACTCCAAAAGCTCCATCATATAAATTTTTCATTATTTTAGACCTTTCCAACTCAAATAATTAATGGTAAACAGTACTAAATTGTTTATCTTTGTACACAGCCTTCTAGTTCCTTATGTGCATTCTCCAAAGTTTGCCTTTCTAATAATGTTTTTCAGACTTTATGCCACTGAATGTTTTCAAGTTTCAAGTTTCAACATTGCAATGAAGTAATGAAACTTGTAGTTATTTTTGGACTCAGGGTTTCCAGTCTTTTTTCTAGTAATGAAACATAAATACAGACATTTTTGTAGTATAGATGCTTCACTTCTGTTTTTACTGATTCAGATGCTAATTCAACTCCAAATGCTTTGGCAGGTACATTTTGAAGAGCACGTCAACCCATTGTGTAGAATTGCATAGAACCTATTGTAAAGATCTTAAAACAGTAAGAGCAGATTTGTCTGCTCCCATGCATTTAGCCATCTTAGTAGTTAATGAGAGTAGGCATAGGATGCTAAAGGAGGATATGGCCACAAGATGACATTTGTCTTTAGAAAAAGATCACCAGTGTCTGACTTCATTTGAGATTCATTGCCTTAAGCCCACCCTCCTTTCTTACTCGCTGTCCCTGAACCTTCAGATTTTGGCTGAAGTTAAGATGTATGTTCTCTGACTTCGTAAATCAACCTTGTTATCTTGCTCTTTGTTAGTCTTCCCTGTTGGCTTCTGTGGTTATAAAAGCCTATGTTTGCCTCCTCACTTGCAGCAGAAGGAGGGACAGTTCAGTGTGTTACAGCTGGTGGGAATGCTACGGGGGATTGCAGCTGGCATGCGCTACCTCTCAGATATGAACTATGTGCATCGTGACCTGGCTGCACGTAACATCTTAGTCAACAGTAACCTTGTGTGCAAGGTGTCAGACTTTGGTTTGTCCCGTTTTCTGGAGGATGATGCTTCAAATCCCACCTATACTGGAGCTCTGGTGAGTTACCACTATGGAGTGAGTTACTGTAGTGCTGCCATCTATAATTTTTTTCTGTGTTCTTCCTTTATTTGGTGTATGCTTTTTCGTCCATCTTGAGACCAGAGAGACCAGTGGGGTAGAGCCTTCTATCTTGTGGGCTGTCTGTTCCAAACCAGCAAAAAACCAAAAATAACTGAATATCTGATCCACTCTGCCATGTGAAATGGAGTCTCAGTGCCGTTCTTTGTGAAATGATGGTGAATAAGACAAACCTCATAACCTGATGTAGGTGTTATCTTTCCCCTTTCATTAGCTTCTTACAGGAAGTGTAAAGGACTGAAGGAGAGATTGAAGTCCTGTACTACTACCCTTTGAGGAAGGAGTTGGTTTTTTCCTGCAGAAAAGATAACTGGCATAAGTATATTTATGGGCTTACAACCAACCATCATATGAACTTATTGCCTATGAAGCTCTGACACCTGTTATACATACCACAAAAGGAGTCGGAGTAGAATAGGTGGGTTGAAACTTCCATTTGGTATGCAGGGGATGAAGAAGAATTCAGTCACTGAAAAGTAAAACAAGTTTTAGATGTATGTGTTTTGAAGAACCAGCACCTGATTGATATTTCGTCTGGCAGGTCATACCTGCAGTCAGAGAAGTCAGGATGGAAAGAGGAAGGAGTTAATGCTAGCCACTCAGTGTATCTGTCCTTGGTGTTGCAGGTTGGGATTGTTTAAATGGCTTTAGATTTCCAAATGGTTGTGACTTTCATGAGGATTTGACTATCTGCCACCTCTCAGATGCTGCAAAGAAGAGCTATAAAAGTTAAAATCGTCATGAGATTTGTAGCAGCAAGGGGGCATGATTCTGTTTTTTCATCTATGTTTGTCAATAGAACAAGGTGAAAACCTTCAACATAGTTTGAATTTAAACCAACAATGTCTACAAGACAACATCAACTGGACTGGCACTCCATGCTGAGAGTTGTGTCGTGCTACTGGCATCTGATCAGTTCAGTGATGTAATTTTCACAAATAGTCCTTATCTCACTAACATTCTGGTTGCTCTCTGACTGCTTTCTAGGGCTGCAAAATCCCCATCCGTTGGACTGCCCCTGAAGCTGTCCAGTATCGCAAGTTCACCTCCTCCAGTGATGTCTGGAGCTATGGCATTGTCATGTGGGAGGTGATGTCCTATGGTGAGAGGCCTTACTGGGACATGTCCAATCAGGATGTAAGTTTTAGCAGTGGTGAGAATGTACATCTGCCTCTCCGTCCTGTATTTATTCAAGTAGAAGAAAGTCATATACCACCAAGTGATTGAAGCTTGTTTGTCTTTTATTTTCCTAGCTGTGATAAAGGTTTGTTCTTCTTTTTCTGCAGGTAATTAATGCCATTGACCAGGACTATCGCCTGCCACCACCCCCGGACTGCCCAACTGTTTTGCACCTGCTGATGCTTGACTGCTGGCAGAAGGAGCGCGTCCAGAGACCCAAATTTGAGCAAATAGTCAGTGCCCTAGATAAAATGATCCGCAAGCCATCTGCCCTCAAAGCCACTGGCACTGGGAGCAGCAGGTGAGATGAGGATTTAGTGCAAAATAATAGGGCTTTTCTCTGGGTAGACATCATGAAGAAAAGAAAGCAGTAAATCAAGCTGTGTAGTATTTTTCCAACCCTCTCATATAAGACTAGGACCAAATAGGAAGGAAAAAAAAAATGGGGGAGAGGAGTAGAAGAACTGTATGTCCTGATTCACTTAATCGGTGATGAAGAGTTGTGAGTGCTGAATGTGAGGGGAGATAAATCTCTTGATGAGGTGCACTGAGGATGAACATGAGTGAGGGCTCTTAGGGAATGAAGGGAGAGAGACATCTGGGTGCAGCTACACAAGATATTCTGTGATCACACAGTAGGGTCACACAAGAGGTGATGAAGGAAGAAAAGACCTTAGCTTATGGAGGGAAAGAAATCTGTAGCTAAAACTAATTAGAACTGCAGCTTGCATCCCATATTTTCCCAACTGCATTTTGCAGCCTGATGGAACCAGAGGCAGGAGGCCAGCAAAGGAGAAGTCTCACAGGGGATAAATGGCACCAAGATTAGATGGCTGTTGGGCTGATGACACAATTACATCCTGCTGGCCTGGAGGGTTTTCCCCGTGATTATAAACCTTGTCTCATTGCGATGTACTCCATAGCTGGGGGAGATGAAAAGTGCCTAGTCATGCCCAGTTTAGTGTTATACCTTTGGGACAGATTCAGATGACAGGGAAAAGAGCAAATGCCATGTGTAAATAGTCATTTCTTTGGCCTTTTACTGCTATGTTTCTTTCTGATGGGTGTTGGAGCTGAAACAACACACTCATTGTCTCATAGGTTAGTTTCTGATCCAAGGAGTACATGTAGGAGAGGGAGAGCTAGTCACAAAGGTAAAAAGAGATAAGGTCTCATTTCTGTGCCTCAGAAACCTCCTCACTGCAACTTTTTGCCCAGCTAATGGGTCTAGACCCAGAAAGCGTGGAATATGCCTGAGAAAGTATAAAATGGGAAGGAAGAATCAATTTCTTGGATTGGGTTGATTGTTTTCAGGCAGAAAAGGGAACACAGGTAGTCTAGAAACAGGACATCAAGGTGGGACTTTAGGAATTGGGGCATGAAGAACAAATATTGTTCTGCTCCATTCTGTACTCTATAGAGGTTGCATTCTCTCCCTCTCATAACTCTAACCTTACTAGTGTGGTCAGCTGATGTTGATAACTTGGATTTTTAGAACCTGCCTCTTTTGCAGACCATCTCAGCCTCTCCTGAGCAACTGTCCTCCAGATTTCCCTTCACTCAGCAATGCCCATGAGTGGTTGGATGCTATCAAGATGGGCCGTTACAAGGAGAATTTTGACCAGGCTGGTCTGATTACATTTGATGTCATATCACGCATGACTCTGGAGTAAGTAGAGGGGCAGAGAGCAGAAGATACCGGACACTGATTTTTCCATGGAGAAAGTGAAAGCACCTTGAGAAATATGTAGTGAGGGCTATATGGAGAATACATACACATGAAAAAGGAGAGGGAAGCCAGAGCAAAGTAGCTACTGTTTCTTACATCTTATTAGGGCCTCTGGACATCCTCCATACCACTGTACAATTGTAATCTGTTTCTATAAGCACTAATACTGATCCCATGTACACTACAAAACATATTGTCAGTGTTGCAGAGAGACTGTTACATCAGAATGTTCATGGCAGCTGCCACAGGTAATACCCACTTTTAAGGAGGTGTGTAGAACCAGCCATACCATATACTGGGTTGAAGTGTTATGTAGAAGACAGGAGCCAGGAAAAGGAACATTCTTAGAATCATAGAATGGTTTGGGTTGGAAGGGGCCTTTAAAGATCACCTAGTCCTACCCCCCTGCCATGGGCAGGAACATCTTTCAGTAGATCAGGTTGCTCAAAGCTCTGTCCAACCTGACTTTGAACACTTCCAGGGATGGGGCATCCACAGCTTCTGTGGGCAACCTGCTCCGGTGTCTCACCACCCTTCCTTATATCCAACCTATATCTTTCAGTTTAAAAGTGTTGTCCCTTGTCCTGTCACTACAGGGCCTGGTAAAAAGTCTCTCTCCAACTTTCCTGTAAGCCCCCTTTATATATTGAAAGGCCGCAATAAGATCTCCTCGAAGCCTTCTCTTCTCCAGGCTGAACAACCCAAACTCTCTCAGCCTTTCTTCATAGGAGAGGTGTTGCAGCCTTCTGATCATTTTTATGGCCCATTTCCACTGCTTCTTTTTGTACCATAACCTACCAAGTTCTGCCAACACCCCCTCCACCTACCCCCATTTGCCAAGCAAAGGCAGAAGCCTTGTCAACTGTTTCTCAGACAAAGGTACATGTATACATATATCCATACACGTTGATTTGGATCTACAGGGAAAAGGACTGGGACTGTCTAGAACAAGAAGCCCATTTTAACACCTTCCACATCCTCTATTCTCTTGCAGAGATATCCAGCGTATTGGCATCACCCTCGTTGGTCACCAGAAAAAGATTCTAAACAGCATCCAGCTCATGCGAGTCCATTTGAATCAGCTTGAACCAGTTGAAGTGTGATGTTTACACCATCCTTATTCCTCTAGTCTCAAACTCTGGAAAGGTTCTGGGGGAATTCAGAGGGATTTTCACTGTAAGAAAAAGAGATGTCAGTACGTTACTTGAAGACTTAATGCACCCGGAGAGTGCACACTACATGTCCTGTTCCATGAACAAAACCAAAAACTTGCCATGATTTGAAAACAGAGCTGAATAACTGGTGGCATTTAAATGCGGCTGACATCATACATTGAGAATGGGTTGTGGGAGGGAAAGTTACCATAACGTGGGGAGGAGATGGAATAATAGATTGGACAGATCACAAGCACCTGTTGCCTCCTCTCTGCCAACAAAAGGTATCAGACAACTTTACAAAGCTGTCAGCAGGCTTTATCTGTGGCTGGGATCCCAGCAAAGCTACAAAGACATAATAAAGGCAACAAAAAATTACCATTTTTTTCCAAAAGAATGCCATCATGGTGTGAGAGATTATTACTCAGATGGAGATGAACATCAGGCTATCACTTGATATGCCAGCTTGGTCCGGAACTCAAGTGCCAGTTAGGGCACAATATGTGCTAAGCAGTAGGACATGTCACCTGGTAAAGAGGTTGAGAGTAAAGGGCTCAAAATTCTGTGCTATTTCATGTGCAGTTCGTGGGTCTGCTCCATGATCCAGGAGGGAAACTTACTAATCCTTTGTGCTGATGCAAGGAACAGCAAGTCCTTGGTGCTACACAACTCTATTTATGGGACTGCAACACAATGAACAATAGGGATTCCTAGAATCCATCCTGCTGGATCTGCAAGTGGAGAGGGAAACAAATAGGTTGTGGTCTTCAGAAGCCTATTCTTGAGAGGAAAGGCATAATATTCTGATATTCTGAAATCCTGAGCACCCAGAATTTGGATTTTGTTCTCTTCTAATCCCCTTACAGACATTGAAGAGTGTGACAAAAAAATCTGAAGCCCTTTGCTGTTGAAAAATACTTGCTCTTTTTCTCACCCTAACCAGTTACATCAATGGGCACAGCTGGTTGAATATTGTTTCTGAAGAAAATGCAGACCTGCAGTGGTCAACTTCAAATAGACAATTGGAACAAGGGGAGTGAAACTCTCACAAGTTCTTGTCAAGAGTGATCAGGGAAGGGTACCAGTCCCACAGGTCACTTCAGCCCTTAAAAAGGGAATAACAATATCCTTGGGATCAACTGTGTAGTCTGGTAGAGGTGCATGAGAGTGGCCAGAATGACAGAGCTTATGTCTCCCTTCAGACAGACTAGTACCTGCTTAAGGAAAGACCTGCTTTGAGGAGGAGCATAGTTTCAGAACTGTATCTCTGTATATATCCCTGTGCAGGAGTATGAAAACGTGAAGCTGAGCTTGAGAGGAAAACTCGTAAACTATACACTTGTCCACCTGACCAACACATAGGAAAGGAAATGGAAATGGCCTTGTTAAACAAGACCCCAATGAAGACGTTAAATAAAAAAATACCTCCTTTGTGTCTGGAGAGGAAGCAGCCCTAGCTGTTCCAATCCGTGCCCATCTGTTGGCTCACTGTGAACTAGTCATGAACTTATTTTATTTCTCCAGTTGTCAAGGCTAGAATAGCGTGACTTCTGCAGATACTACTCTTGCACGGATTTAAGGATTCCCCCAGTCAACCCAGCAATTGAAGACTGAGAAGCCACGTTTAATATTTATTGAAAAGTCCTATAATACGATAGGAGGTGCTCCAGAATAGCAGCACTTGAATAGCCAACACAGTTCAGACTCTTTATTACACCATTAGAGCAACAGTATTGTTAATTTTTTTTAGTTGAAGAGGGAGAATAGCAGTGCATTCTTTCAAGATATAAAAAAGTTAATACAAAAACAGTACAAGGAAACAAGAATAAAATATTCACAGCAGTACAAAGAGAGTGTGAAGATTAAAAAAAAAAAAAAAAAATCCAAAAAAACCCACATCAGACTACTAGAGTGAGTCCTACCCTAGAAAATTTGAGTCTGTTGCTTTTTAAGGGGCTTCTACAAACTTGTAATACTTACAAATCCAGTCACATGTATGCTGACTGACTGTCAGCTCCACCTACAGAATCTGAGACTGAACAAGTGGTGTCCTCTTCAGAAAGCATATTGAGCACAAGATGTTGAGGGGAATCTGTGGTCTGTAGCACCTTCCATATGTATTCACCAGAGGACAACAATGCATGTACACATATTCAGATATGAGTGTATTCTAGAAGTTCTGAGGGACATTTGGGGAAAGACATCAGACTATGTTTTCCATGCCTTGGGTGGTCAAGATTAGTGGAGAAATTAGTGATCTAGTTAAAATCCTATGGCCTCTTTTCAGCGTAGTGGAAACTTATATGCAGAAAATACATTCTCTCTCTTCGTGCAATGGGAGCCTTGTCCGAATCTCATACCAATGACAACGAGGTTTAATAGTCCCTTATGAGAAGCTGCAGTGAAATGAATTTCTTGGGGGTAGTTCAGGCAGTAGGACGTTTACTTTTGCATATGAAGTCTATGGCAAAGCTGTTTTCACAGTCGGAGGAAAGGGATTTACTCACTATACCAAGGCAGACAAGTAGTGATTGGACATCATAGATCTCTTCCTCCTGTTCCAAGGCTAGGCTGAAATGTCCCTATGATAGTTCCAAGGGGTCAAGGGTCAAGATGTCCTGGCTGTGGCTAGAACTGCACAGTGACAGGCTTGGGGTCACAGATGGAGTGCAAAAGGGTAACTGTTTTCTCTAAGAAGTCTCCCCGTTCTCTTTATTCCCAGGGTGTTCCCTATTTTCAGAGTACTTAACTTCTTCCATAATTTGGGATGTAAAGACTTTCATGTTGCAATGCATCCTGTGTTATTTGTCATCATGTCGGTCCTCAATTCTGCAAGCATGGAGGAAAGGAAGTCATGGCAAAAGCATAAGAAATATCCTGATCTCACTTTTTTCCATCTTACGTGAAAGCAGAAATCGTACATTCTGTTTCCACAGATGTTGCCTGGGATGTCGTGCAGTGTTTGAACACACTCAACAGGTAGGGATGAGAATCGGGAGGGAAAGGAGTGGGACTCATCTAGGCACCTGATATCCTTCACCAGAAGAGTGAGAAACAATGCAAAAAATCTTACAGAGCCATATTCTTTGCCAGAGAAGCAATGGGAGATTAACAAGTTATTGCCCACATTTATTCCATATGATATCTATAATACGCAGTGCATAAGAAGTCCGAGTAATTTAAATGCACAGATATCAATGCGTAGACCTTCATGAGGGCATTAGACATTTGTGTGAAAAATCAGAAAAGTCATACCTACAGTTGGAAAGAATATATTGCAAAGACTAATAGCTCTTCTGCTTGAACACCAACTTTTCACTATGTGGAAAAGGAAGAAACTTCACCTTAAGGCAAGCTGGTTTATAGTTATTCCTGATGAGGTTCCCTGCACCTGCCTTTTTGGTATCTGTTGCTGGACAGTCTCCCAGACAGACAGTATGTGAGTTAATGTATTGTGCTGCCAAAGAGCACATCAGGCAAACAAGTTCACACCTATGCTGCTTCAACAGCCAAGTGAAATGCTCAGTGAGGAGCTACGTGTCTGTGCACCCCCTGCCTCACTAAGCCATGGCATGTTTATGTCAAAAGCAGGCCCTGCTCACCCAGAGTATTCAAAGACAAGCACACAAGCTAGGATTTTTGCACCCATGCCTGAAATGATGTTGAGGAAAGGCTCAGTGACAGTATGACTTACACAGTAATTTCTATGTTCGGTAACCAAGTATCCTCAGTGCGTGTGCAGATGATACGGCTTGTAGTCCCTATTTTTTTAATTATTTATTTATTTATTAAAATTCAAGGATTTAATCTTAGTGCATACTTTGACAGCACTATATTAGGGCTAGTTGAGGGAGCACAAGCTCTTAATGCTACTGAAGGGGAGCTGAAAGAATCTGTCTAGTACAAATATATTCAGCACCTGGGACTATCTAGAAAGAAAGAAGCTGCTGTAGCTTGCTTAGTCCCAGACAATTTACATGTTACTAAGCTGAATGAAACCTCTGAGTGTGGTGGGAAATGGTGAGCCAACACCAAGGAACTTAACTTTAATAAGCAAACAAAGGTAGAGCTGTCCCTACCACTGGATCTTCTTTGGTCGGGGATTCCAGCCAGTGAATCTACCTGGGGGCTAGTCTAAGTGAAGGTAACCAGCTTGACTCCATCGTGCCTGTGGCACACTTCCTCAGCAGTCAACCACACGTACGGGTGCAGCTAAGCAATAGATTTGGGTTCAGGACAAAACCGATTATTTCTCTTCCCTGAAACCAGCTGATGCTAGAGGGAGCAGTGCAATGAGCTGTTCACATGTATTCCGTGCTAGCAACTATTCATGAGTATCGAGCATCCTAAGGATTGTGGATCATATGTGAATTTGAATCTCTGGATACCATTAAAGACAGCTTGGAAGAGCAAACCTCATGTCCTACTAAAAAGCTAGCCTAGTCCTTCACTTTTCGAATCTATATGGAAAAAATGGCACCTCCCTCAGAATTTACATTTGAATGTTGTGGCATTCAAGAACATGCTCTGTGGATGAAGCTGTTCCACTTCTGTGTTAGTGAAAGGGCTGCGCTCAGCTGATGAGAAGTCACTGTGACTTCTAGAGCTTGCCTGTACAAAGAGGAATTGCTCCCCCTGGTGTTCTGCTACCTAAAACACAGGAGAGAAGGCTTAACTGCCCTCAAAAAGCCTTGTAGCTTACGTATCTTGTCTCCCATTTCTGGGTGATGAGAAAACTCTCTTCTTGAAATAGTGTCAGTTGAAACATGCAGATTCATGAAGCCATATCAAGATTCATGAAGCCATATCAAGATTTTTTTCTAGTTTCTGCCATGACCTTTGTTCCTTGAACGAACAGAGTAATGTGGTCTTTTAGTCAACTGCTGTAAGAACATGTCACAAGTATGAGTACAATGGGTTGGCATCTTGGCATGTACGCTTCAACTAGTTAATAGAGTTTGGCCTGTTATTTTTGTTGCTTATACAAGACCAATTGTGCTTAGGTAACAGCAATAATGCTGTTTGCTTCTCGAAACTAATCCTTTAAATTCAGGCCGTGCTAAGTAAGGTTGGATTTTTTTCTAGTTTACAGTGGCACTAGAAATTATACGCACTGCTGGTTAAAACTAGAATTTCAGTTACATCTATGCAACTCGCTCTCTCATTGCATTTTGGTAACTTTTATACAAACCTACTACTGTCCGTGCATTTGGACGGCTGTAAGAGAATGATCATTTATAAACAATTCTGTTGCTGAGAACAGACTCTATTCCTCTTTGAACCACATTGACTCTGCCAGTAAACAGGAGATTAAAAATAAGAAAATCAGGTTTATTCAGAGAAGTCAGCTAGTTTGACAGATATAAATGAGAAGACACTATCTGAAATAAACTATTTATAAATAGATCTATTAGTGCTGCTCTGTTAAAAAGGACAGTAATTATAATGTACCCTAATTTCTTTACTATCAAGTTAAGTTGCAAAACTGTTGCTATTTTAACCTGTCATCTCTGCAGACTTGTAACAAGAACAAGCTAACAACAACAATAATAACAATTATCATGGTAAACAAATGTGGGTTTCCCCAATGAGGAGAACTACAGTAAAAAAGCAGTAGTCCAACAGCTGGATTGCCTGCAATTTGTACTGAGAAGCAGTGCATTTTTTAACAGGTGAAATATTACTGCAAACTGAAAGATCAGTCTATCAAACCTACCAATTAGGAAACTAAATGTCAGCCTAGGGACATACTTAGGATCATGTGAACAGCTGCTTAACTGCATGCACACAGAACTTAGTGAGGGTGTAATGTTTATTGTTAGGACTGCTAGACTGTTTTTCTTCAAATTTAGGATGCTTTTTAGACCTCTCTAGGAAACAGTACTAAGTTATTAAGCTAACACTGAGGATCTTAGGTTGAGTAACTTCACACAAATATATATCATATCATAAAATCAGTGAACCATTCTTGAGGCTTCTCTTATCCAGCCACAGTCAGAATGCAGCACAATTGGCAAGCTGAACTTACAGTTCAGCTTTCAGTACCACAGACCTAGGTGTGGGCCATTTTCTTATGGCTGTGAGATGATGCCTTCCCTTCAGAAAGGAATTTGCTATGCTTTTTGTGTGAGAGCAATAATATCCACCCTTAATCTTTGTTTGGCAAGGTCAAACAATATGAGGTAATTTCTATGCCACCTCAGTATTATCCCAAGACCCTTAGGTAGGACTTAGGAATTGTTTAAAGGAGTGCAATTCAGGAATGGAAAGAAGCATTTTCTAACAGTGATGGTTTATGGGGCCGTGACTATGCTGAGATATTTACTTAGGACCCCTATAAGATATATTCCTTACTTCGTGATATGAGTGTGTTCCTCACTTTGTGATGAACTGTAGATAAAAAATCCCTACCTGACCTAATATCATAGAATCATTGAATGATAGAATGATTTGGGTTGGAAGGGACCTTAAAGATCATCTAGTTTCAAATGCCCTGCCATGGGCAGGGACGCCTTCCACTAGACCAGGTTGCTCAAAGCCCCGTCCAACCTGGCCTTGAACACTTCCAGGGATGGGGCATCTACAACTTCTTTGGGCAACCTGTTCCAGTGTCTCACCACCCTCATCGTAAAAAATTTGTTATATCTAATCTAAATCTACCCTCTTTCAGTTTAAAGCCATTACCCCTTGTCCTATCACTACACGCCCTTGTAAAAAGTCTCTCTCCAGGCCCCCATCAGGTACTGGAAGGCTATAAGATCTCCCCGAAGCCTTCTCTTCTCTAGTCTGAACAACCCCAACTCTCTCAGCCTGTCTTCATAGGAGGGGTGTTCCAGTCCTCTCATCATCTTTGTGGCCCTTCTTTGGACTCACTCCAACAGGTCCGTGTCCTCCATATGTTGGGGGCCCCAGAGCTGAACATAGTTCTCCAGGTGGGGTCTCACGAGAGCAGACTAGAGGGGCAGAATCACCTCCCTCGACCTGCTGGTCACACTTCTTTTGATGCAGCCCAGGATATGGTTGGCTTTCTGGGCTGCAAGCACACATTGCCAGGTCATGTTGAGCTTCTCATCAATCAAGATCCCCAAGTCTTTCTCCTCAGGGCTGCTCTCAATCCATTCTCTGCCCAGCCTGTATTTGTGCTTGGGATTTCCCTGACCCATGTGCACGACCTTGCGCTTGGCCCTGTTGAACTTCATGAGGTTCACACAGGTCCATCTCTCAAGCCTGTCAAGGTCCCTCTGGATGGCATCCCTTCCCTCAGGCGTGTCAACCACACCACACAGCTTGGTGTCATTGGCAGACTTGCCAAGGGTGCACTCGATCCCACTGTCCATGTCACTGACAAAGATGTTAAACAGCGCCAGTCCCAATACCGACCCCTGAGGAACACCACTCGTCTCAGTCTCCACTTGAACATCAAGCCGTTGACCGCAACGGTGAGTGCAACCATCCAGCCAATTCCTTATCCACTGAGTGGTCCATCTGTCAAATCCATGTCTCTCCAATTTAGAGACAAGGATGTCATGCAGGACAGTGTCAAATGCTTTGCACAAGTCCAGGTAGATGACGTCAGTTGCTCTTCCCTTATCCACCAACACTGTAATCCTGTCGTAGAAGGCCACCAAATTTGTCAGGCACGATTTGCCCTTAGTGAAGCCATGTTGTCTGTCACCAATTACCTCCTTATTTTCCATGTGCCTTAACATAACGTAACAAGGTTTTTAAAACTCTGATTCTGTCTTTTTATGGTTTTTGTCCAGCTTCAGATTTCAGAACTCCAGATCCCAACAATCCCCTCCAGTATTATGTGGTTTGTTTCACTGGATCTGACAGGGTAGTTCTTCCTCATGGGTTTACACATGTGAATTTACTGTGTTTAGTTGTCTACTCTAACAGAATTTACCTGAGATTCCACCTGTCCCCCAGACCATATTTCTGGACACAGATTGCAGAGCGAGGACGGAGACATCATGGAAGCTTCCTCTCCAGTATGACAGTAGTATCAACAACCTGCAGTAAATAAATATATAAGTAAGTAAATATTCACAGGCATTGAGGGATGCAGAAAGAGAAGAAATAGAGTGTTTCCATAGTTGCCATGAGACCAACGTAGCAAAAATAAAATCCACACTTCTAATCACCTTTGAATTCATGAAACATTTACATGTACTTCTCATCTAGCCCTGTTTTTGCTCGGAAGAATTCAGTTCTTCCCTCCATAAGAAAATCCACAACTCTTCTCAACCGAACATGCCTCACTTGTCAATGCCCCAACTCTGCTCCTTCCAGGACTGGCAAGCAGTCTATCCCTTCCAACACACTCTTCATAATTCACAATGGAGTTACATAGCTGAACAGTTTTCTCACTTGCGCTCTCCAAAGCTCATCCTGCGCATGAGCCACTCTCCAGTGGGTGCCACCCATCATGTCAATGATGAGCAAGTTAAGCATAAGGAGCAATAACAGCAAAGGCTGAATAAGTGATGCCTTACATGAAGGGTAGGTCCACTTCATAGTTGGCAGGTCCATCAATGACAATGAGGAAGAGCTCAAAGGTGCTAGAAGTGCCATAGGGTAGTTGTGGAAATGGCCCAGCTCATTGGGATCTTAGGTCTGGAAGACGATGTAAAAAGCTAACAGAGAAAAGAGAGGAGGAACAAGAAGAGGAAAAGGAAAAAAAAACCCTAAGACTCTTATCATGGCCTTGGCCAGCATGATCTGATTATCTCTGTAAACTAAAGCATCAGATTTTAGCCCAAACAATAGGACAAGACAGCCACATCTCCAATGTATGTCTGTGTTTAAGTTTATTTGCTTATAACTACTTCAGTTAGCTCTTCTTATGGTCTTCAAGGCTCCCGAGTTCAGCATCCTATCATGTACTGATGGGCCAATATTCTGTCCTCACCTCCTGAGTTGCCAAACAAGTTGGCATGAAAGAAATACAATGGCTACATCATGCAGACATTGTATCACAAGACAAACACAATGCTTGGATATGCTGTATCCAGTCATATACTTTAGGACATTCTAGGGAACACATCAATAACAACAGTAAATCCATGTTGTTTCTGAAGAAGAATGAGAAGAATGTAGATTCTCTCTTACTATGGGTACTGGAATTTTTCGGAAGCTGGATCAAATTCCAGCAGTCCTCTTCCTCTGAATTCACACCCTGAATTTAGATCCTCTAAATAAGCCCTCCTTCTATGGACCCAAGTCTGCATATGAAATCTCGAAATATCATCTGCAGGTTCAACTAGCAATAAGACCAAGGCTTCTCACAAAGAACCATGAGCATATTGCCATGGAAATTAAGGCAGAAGAGGGAACACTGGTCACCTAGTCTGATCACCTTTACCCTCCAGGACATTACATTTCACCTCTTTACCCACTGTTGAGTTTAACTTACACTTGACTGAAGAATCTTTGCTAGAAAGGCATCTAATCTTGATTAATTCAGGAATAATGAATCTATGAGATACCTGAGACTGGTTTTCCCCAATTCAGGAATAATGAATCTATGAGATACCTGAGACTGGTTTTCCCCATGGCTATTCAATCTTACTGTTACGATAATTTTTAATTTCAGTTTGCCTGGCACTTTTTGTGCACTACCCAATTAGGATTAAGAGCTATTTGTAATCTGGTATTTCTGCATTTTCCACCATCATCAGGTCACATATTCACCTCTTTGTACTCTAAAAAAATTGAAATATTTAAATATATCTCTGTCGCACATCTACAGTTCTCTTCTTCATCACATTTTTGAGCATCCTTTTTAAGAGGAGAATATCAAGAACAGACAAAATCAGTCTCACTAGTACCATACATGGACAGAAAATCAGCTTCTCATACTGACTCTATTTGCCGTTTATTCACCCACAGATCACAGTAAGCCTTTCACAATTGAGGTTTTTGGCTGCTAGGACACCCAGATAATTCTGACATAAATGTTTTCTAGGAAATCCATTCTATGTAGATAGAATGCGCACTCTTTTTTTCCCAGCTGTCAAGGACTAGCCTTAGATGAGAGTTTTCAAAAAATGGATCTTTATATTAGTATTTTACAATGCTAAGCAGTCTTTCATCAGTATTATCAGTATATTCTGCAAAATAATAGACCATGAAATGGTCCATAAGTCAAGTTTGGACCACACGAGGTCCATTTTATCAGAGGTTTGTTATCCAAATCTCAAACCAAGTCACAACAACCATCTGAATTAAGGAAAATATATCAGTGTCTGCCACTTCTTCCCTAGACACAGTTTTCCTTTGCTTGTTCAGGACCTCCTTGTCAGAAGTATCAGGCATCTAGCTAGTCCTGAGTTGTAAGCCCTTCTTAATTAAACACAGTGAGGACTGAGCCTGTGGCTTCAATTTTCTGATGCTTCAAGGGCAGAGGATTTCCAAATCCTGGGCCATACTGCTAATGCATTTTTTTCTATTACAACTAAGGATTTACAAAGATAAAATGTCTAAACAAGGAGAGCAATCCAGAATTTTTGTCTCCATCACCTAAAAATGTAATGGTCTTATCAAAAGTAGGCCTTTTGCCAAATATTTGTTCATGACTGCTGTTTTGTATTCTATCAACTTTTTCCATGCCTGCTTTGGTTTAATAGGTATATTCAGAGAATACTTATCAGATCAGGTCCCTTACAAGGTATAGTCAGAGCAAAGCTATACCTGAGATAAATTCTAAGTCACATATGTGTGATCTGATGGGTAAGCATAGCAGCAGTATCATAGGATCTAAAATAACTCAGTCAACAAAATCTTAAACAACTATATCCTCTTACCTAAATAGGTCAGGTGTGGGAGCTGTGGATCACAGGCTTGGACATTTAAGTGTTAAAGTCTTTCAGTGGATCTAGATGCCCATGCTGTAAAATTATCCTGTAATCTATTGTATAACTCTAATGATACTGTGCTGTTGGGGTTGCACGGGACTGCAGAGTATATGTTCCATCATAGCAACTCAATGTTTTGTCCACACATCGCTTGGGATCTGTGATCCCATTCACATGGGAACTTACCATGTGAATTATCTAGTCTTTTAATCCAATGATAGAAATGAAAAATAACCTGCATCCCTTCCAGTCCTCTTTTCAAATTGATCAGTCATAGTCAAGATCCCACAATACTGAACTACTCTTAAGTTCTTAAGTAATAATATCCTTAATATCCTAGTCAATCTACCCTGCTTTTTCACTTTTTGGCATACCAAGTCAAATCAAAGGTCCGTTCTTGGATTTCCTCTGTCTTGTTTGATCATCTGGTCCTCTGTTTTGTTTGATCATCTGGTTAGATGGCAGCATAGGCAAAACGAAGTATAGATTTATCCCTAATCCCATGAATGTAAACTGGAGAACTAATTTCATTTTCTTCAGGTTTGTAGTGTACCAGTGAATAACACACTAAATATTTTTTGCTCTGAGAATGAAAAGAACCATCCAAATGATCCAGTGGGAGGACTCTAATATGTTGACAGCAGAATGACTTGATGCTCTAAATCAACATGTTGAAGTGTCTGTAAGAGAGGTGGCTATAAAATAAGACTGTTTCCTGCTCCATCAAATTGTTGTTCTATTTATGCCCTAAATCATAAACCATCAATAGTCATATTATAGCAGTATCACAGTCAACATTTTTATTTATCCAAATGCAGAACTTTTAAAATATTATTTTTAGAGTGTTTTCCCCAATAAAGGGGAAATGGCATGCTTTTCCAAAAGCGTCACCTCTTAGTGCTACCTATGGGCAAGAAGCTAAACCATTCCACCAATACGCAGACATGGAAACCAGATCTGGTAGACTGATACTTTATTCCAACTTAGTGACTCTCTCTGCCATGTTGACCATTGAAAGTGATTGCCTTTAGCTTGTGCCATTTGAAGAAACTTCTTTCTCCCTTACTGATAATATTCCCTCTCTAATTCTACCACTGCTGTTCCCAATTCACAAACTAGGTCTGTTCCCTCAAATTCAAGCACCATATCATAGAATTATAGAATCATAGAATCATAGAATGTTTTGGGTTGGAAGGGACCTTTAAAAATCATCTAGTCCAACCCCCCTGCCATGAGCAGGAATATCTTTCAGTAGATCAGGTTGCTCAAAGCCCTGTCCAACCTGACTTTGAACACTTCCAGGGATGGGGCATCCACAACTTCCCTGGGCAACCTGCTCCGGTGTCTCATCACCCTCATTGTAAAAAATTTCTTCCTTATACCCAATCTAAACCTATTCTCTTTCAGTTTAAAACCATTGTCCCTTGTCCTGTCACTACAGGCCCTCATGAAAAGTCTCTCTCCAACTTTCTTGTAAGCCCCCTTTATATATTGAAAGACCACAAAAAGGTCTTCCCGGAGCATTCTCTTCTCCAGGTTGAATAACCCCAAATCTCTCAGCCTGTCTTCACAGGAGAGGTGTTCCAGTCCTCTGATCATTTTTGTGGTCCTCTTCTGGACCCGTTCTAACAAACAGGTCCATGTCTTTCTGGGGACCCCAGAACTGGATGCAGTACTCCAGGTGGGGTCTCACAAGAGAAGAGTAGAGGGGCAGAATCACCGCCCTTAACCTGCTAGCCACACTTCTCTTGATGCAACCGAGGATACAATTTGTTGCAAGCACACATGGCCAGCTGACATACAATTTCTCATCCACCAATATCCTCACGTCCTCTTCACAGGGCTGTTCTCAATCCATTCATCCCCCAGTCTCTACTGATCCTGGTGATTGCCCCAACCCAGGTGCAGGACCTTGCATTGGCCTTGTTGAATGTTATGATGTTCACATGGGCCCACTCCTCACGTCTGTCCAGGTCCTTCTCGATGGCATCCCTCCCCACAAGCATATTAACTGCACCACTCAGCTTGGTGTCACCTGCAAACTTCATGAGGGTGCGCTCAATCCCACTATGAATGACACATTGATGAAGGTATTAAATAGTATTGGTTCCAATACAGACCCTTGAGGGACACCACTTGTTACTGGTTTCCACTAGGACATTGAGCCATTGACTGTAACTCTTTAGGCACAGCCATCCAGCCAGTTCCTTATCCATCTAACAGTCCATCCATCAAACACACATCTCTCCAATTTAGCAGCAAGACTGTTGTGGGTGACCATATCAAAGGTCTTACAGAAGTCCAGGTGAATGATATCTGTAGCTCTTCCCTTGTCCACTGATGCAGTCACTCCATTGCAGAAGGCCACTTAGTCAGGCAAAACTTGCACTTGATGAAGCCATGAAGCCATGTTGTCTGTCTCTAATCACCTCCCTGTTTTCCGTATGTTTCAACATATCTTCCAGGAGGATCTGTTCTATGATGTTACTGGGCACAGAGGTAAGTCTGACTTACCCCTTAGTTCCCAGGGTCCTCCTTTTTACTCTTTTTAAAAATGGGGGTGATGTTTCCCTTTTTGCAGTCACTGGAGACTTCACCTGACTGCCATGACTTTTCAAATACGATGGAAAGTGGCTGGGCAACTACATCAACCAATTCTCTCAGGACCCTGGGATGCATCTTGTTGGGTCCCATGGATTTATGTATGTTCAGGTTCCTTAGGTGGTCTTTACCCTGATCTTCACTTACAATGGGTAGGACTTCATTCCCATAGTCCCTGCCTTGAGGTTCAGGGGCTTGAGAGATGTGGGGAGAGAGATTGCCATTGAAAACTGAGGCAAAAAAATTTGTTTAGTACCTCAACCTTCTCCATGTTGGTTTTCACCAGTTGTCCTGTCTTATTTACTAGGGGGGGAGGGGAGGGGTGTTGTACATTTTCTTTAATCATTCTTTTCTGGGCCAACGTACCTGTAGAAGCCCTTCCTATTATTCTTTCCATTCCTTACCAAGTTCGGCTCCAGCTCTGCCTTAGTTTTCCTGGTCCCATCCCTACAGATTCAGGTAGCGTCCCTATATTCTTCCCAGGATACACATCCCTGGTTCCACTGCCTGTGCATTTCCTTCTCACACTTTAGTTTGACCAGGAGGTCCTTGTGAGCTATGCTGGTCTCCTGCCCTTCTTGCCTGATTTCTTACACATGGGAATTCAAAACTCTTGCGCTCTAAGAAAAATGTCCTTAACGAGCTGCCAGCTCTGTTCAGCTCCTTTAACCCTGAGGGCAGTTTCCCAGGGGGTCCCATCCATTAATTCCTTAAATAACTGAAAGTTTGCTCTGCTAAAATTCAGGGTCCTGACTCTACTCTTCACTTGGCCTATATCCCTCAAGACTGTGAATTCCAACAGGAATACTTCCTGCTAGTCTCCTGTGCCTTGTTTATGTGATGTCCTGTGGACTGAACACATTCATCCATTCTTGCCATTGTTAGTGGATTGGATGTGATTTCTTTCACATTACCCAGCAAGCAATATAAACACTTCCTATCATCCAGTTTTTCCCCTTAGAATGACTTTCTAATTAAAGGAAAAAAATTCCTTACATGGCTTTCAGGTAGCAATCTTGGAACCTGTGGCCACTCCGCCAAAAGGCCTGAGCTACAATCCTAGTTTATACTTACATATGGAATAATTCTAAAACTGCTAGGCTGTGTAGCTCTCCCTGACACACACATTAGTTTTTCTCTCATAGTCAAAGGACTTCTTTAACTTACCTTCTGGATCATGATGGCAAAGGGTCCAAGCATTTGGAAGCCTTGTGTGAAGTACATGACATTGCACCCTCCTAGCATCAGGACAAAGGCACTAAAAATCACAAGCAGTTTTCAAAGTGCTAGCTTCTTCTCTTCCATGACTCTGTTTCCTCATCCATGAAATGGAAATAAATACTCAGTTTCTGAAAGGTATTGATAAGCAGAGCTCTCCATTAACACCTTTACACACCTTTCACACACAAGAGCAAGAAGAGAATGAGGGAAGAGATTTTGAATGAAAAAGGCGGACTAATACAGAATCACATAATAGCCACTTGTTTAGCTAGTCCACGTAGTGGGGACCTGTCACTTGTCTTGACTACATCATGTAGCCTAAATGTTCCCAGAACTGGAAGTAGCCAGCTTTAGAATGCCTTAAAGTTTTGGACAGTGTTGTAGGATTTAAAGTGTGCTTCTCAGGAGGAAGTGCTACTTCTTCCCTTGTAGTGACACATCATGATTATGAGAAATATTGCTTAGACCGGCACAGGCAACGCCTGTAACTGTGGCTCCCTGAAAAACAGGCAATCTATTGCAGTGTCATGCTGAGTTTCAGTGCAGGCCATAAAAGCTTATTCATGAACTCCAAATATGCTTTTAGAACATACTGAAGACTATACTGCCTTGTTACTGTGATCTGGGAAAGCTAGGGTGAAGCTGTTGAGTCACTCCATTATGTCTGCAGGGTGGCAGTGTTTTCTCCCCCTGGTTTTCAATTGGTATTGTTTACATCTTTGAAATTTCAGTCTTGGGCATAATTTTTCACATGCACATCCCTACAGTGTTTCGCCTTGTCATAGGGGACAGATATTGCTGAGCTGAAACTAATATTGAAGTGTTTCTTTCACAAAGGAAGAAACACTTTGTGAAAGTGTTTCACACTAAGTTCTGTTCTGTTCTAACAGAACTTAGACTTCTGGAAATTGGAGAGATCGGCTGTTCATTGTTGACATATAGATTGTCTTCAGAAACCTTGACATGGACCATATTCTTATGGAAGGTCCATATACTATGTATGATTCATGACTATGCCTCTTCACTGCTTTTCACTTGACTGTTTGAACCTCATACTTCAGCACTCTTAAAGTGAAGTGACGGCAGTCAGAAACAATTTGGGAAAATGGGATACACTGTTTGATAGCACATTATTTAAGCAAAACTGAAAGAGTTTATTGAACAGTTCTTACCCAAGGACCCTTGTGCACTGATATCAGCTCCATTTTCAATGAGTAAACATACAATTTCCACACACTCAGCACAGGCAGCAAAAGATAAAACATTTTCCCCTGAAGAGCAGTTAAAAGAAATGCAGGAAATAACATGAAGATAAACAAAACTAATGAAAAAGTTAGAAAAACTCTGTGTCAAATAGGTCTCCATTTACACACCACAACTTAATTTGAAATTCCCACAACATTCCAAAATGATTTGCTGAAGGTGAAAACAGCAGAGGAATCTAGAAGTTTTGCCTGAGAAAGAGAGAAAATGATTTTGACAAGAATCAAGTTATAGCAAAGAGTAAAGGCAGAGCAAATGAAAGATGTATGTTCTTCAGAGGAGAAGGTGGAGGGAGTAATAAGACCTTCCAGGCTGGGCAGGAAGAACATAAAAAGAGAACAACAAGCAAATACATGAAGAATTTTAAAACTAAGAAACTGCTTTGGACCTACAGCCTCAAAATGACCGAAAATGCAGCAAACCTGTCAGGAAGAGGGCTAACTAGATTCCACAAGCTCTCTGGGCAACCTGCTCCAGTGCTTAATCACCCTCACAATAAAAACATGTTTCCTGATGTTCAGACAGAACCTCCTGATTGATTCTTGTCCTGTCACTGGGCACCACTGAAAAAAGCCTGGCTCTGCCTTCTTTAAACCCTCCCTTCAGATTTTTTAACATGTTGAACAGCCCCAGCTCTCTCAGCCTCACCTCATAGGAGAGAAGCTCCAGTCCCTTAATCATCTTAGTGGCCCTTTGCTGGACTCTGTGTGGCAGCTCGATCTCTCTCTTGTACTGGGGAGCCCAGAACTGGACACAGGACTCCAGGTGTGCCCTCACAGAGCTGAAGGATCACCTCCCTCGACCTGCTGGCAACGCTCCTCCTCATACAGCCAGGGATACCATTGGCCTTCTTTGTGGCAAGGGCACATCACTGTTTTCTGTTCAACTTGGTAACCACCAAGACCCCCAGGTCCTTTCCTCCAAAGCCACACAGCCAGACGCATGATTTATAACAGTTTTTTTTTCAGGCTTTCATTTTGGTGCAGGAGTGAAAGAAACAATCCCCACCCTTGGCTTTAGGGGATGAAGAGAAAGAACCATTCATATAATGAAATACGAGCAGAAGTATAACAAAGAAAAGACTTAATTATTTACAAACATCAGAAAGGACAAACAAGAAGGGAAAGGAATAGTTTATACTAAACTTAACTCCTGTTTATAATCTTAGCTCCTACTTATGATCTCTATTAACAGGGCAAAAGAGAACCTGAGTGGATGTACCTACTTAGCATTCATGTAAGAGAAGTTCATCATGCACAGAGCAGTGCAAGGCCTACGTCCCACTTCCATCTTATTTTATAATGTCAGTAGGATGTAAAGGAGTTCATCA
Organism: Pelecanoides urinatrix; assembly: GCA_013400755.1. Taxonomy (NCBI): domain Eukaryota; kingdom Metazoa; phylum Chordata; class Aves; order Procellariiformes; family Procellariidae; genus Pelecanoides; species Pelecanoides urinatrix. The sequence goes on from VZTQ01012231.1 coordinate 62,899, forward strand.
GCCTCATAATGGCTCTATTTACAAAGTTTTTTTTTCCTCATAGAAGTAGTTCATTTAATTTGCTTCAGTGAAATGTCACTATATTTACAGTGAAGTAATCAAGAGTAAGATTAGACCACCATCTGTAGCAGATTTTATCTGAAAAATGTCTAACTCTCTGAAAAGTTGCTTTTATTAAGCAAGTACATGGAGAGATAAGTAACCCTCTTTTGGAAGCTTTCATGCTTTCTCAGTCTGAAATAAGACAATCGCCCAGTAGCAATTTTAGAGGAGAATATAGAAAACTCAATGGGATGGAAAAATCTATGATGCTAGTTTCAGTAGGAGTAGATTTTAATGTTACCAGGAAAGAAATGGAAATAGAAGTGTAAGGTACATGCATATATAAACATAACATGCATATATCACAGGTATATACATACATAGACAACACAGATGTCTGACTGAAAAAGAATTGAAGGGCCAGTATAAAAGGTAGTAGTAAATTTTTCTCCTAAACTTATTTGCTTACACTCATAGATCCTGGCATTGACAACTACTAAACACAGTGGGCCAGATCATTGTCTAACATAAATCAACTAATTTCATTTATTGCATCATTCCAGTTTTTATTAAGTGACAACTCAGCCCAGAAATATCTTAAGGGAATAACCCAACTTTACAGAGAGAAGAAATATGACAAGCAGGTTCTAGACAAGATGAGATGAAAAACAGAAATTAAATTTGGAGATGAAAACAGTTCTGGTTTTGCATTCTTTTCCTGCAGAAATTTTCTGCTCTTCAGGGGTAATTCAGATTAACCGTACAATGAAAAGATGATTCTCTCCTGCAACAAGGCACTATGCTGATCTCACGTTTCTCTGTCTTGCCAAATCCTGGCAGCAGAGGTGTTCCAACATTTCAGAGAGAATTTTTTAATAATAGACAAGTTGATGTTTTTTGTCAAGAGAGAGCCTTACTGACTGTTAGCAAACATATAATTCTTTAATTTTTCTGCTCTAGTTTTAAGTGACCAGTGCTTTGAAATGTCTGCTAATTGCCTAATACTTTGTATTGCAAGTTCCATACTATCACAAATATTTCCTGATACTCAGCCAACACTTTTGCTTATCAAATTTCAGTCCTTTACTTTTTGTTATATTTTCTGAGACCTTTTTGAAAAATTGCTCTCTGTGGCTGTCATATGCTTCTTTGAAGCATGAGATGAGATGAGATGAGACAAGATGAGATGAAATGACATGACGTGACGTGATATGACGTGACATGAAGACTATAGGAGACAACAGGAGAAAGAAATGCATTCGCACAAGGAAGAAATAGGAAAGGCAGATGACTAGATCACAAGTCTCTGTGCACTCTGAGGCAATGATATTTGATTTCAAAATGGTAAATAAGAAATTCTGTGAAATTTCATATATATATATATACTTTCAGACAGCTACATTTTGAATGGACAATATCATTGACACAAAGCCATCTCTATTACTTTAAGGGGCAAACCATGAAGCCATGGATGAGAGCAAATATTTCCTTACAGCATGTGTGGGCCCACAGAACAACAGTTCCATTTGAGACGAAAACATTATTCAACAATACAGATACATTTGCACAATCTGCCCTTTTGTTCATCAGATCATTTTTATGCTGACTTTGGTTTAGTATTACCTTCCACAAACATCAGAATTTCACAGTTGAGGATGAATTTTTTCTTAGTTGGGTATGGAAGAGCTGATGCTCTTGGGCACAAGCAAAAACATGATATGAAGTTTCAGATTAGTTGTGTTAGTGCTGTAATGGGCGATAGTGAGGTCATTAACAGCTCTTGTCAGTATCATTATATTACAGAGTTAACACCCAGGATTAAAGTTTGGTGCTTCTTTTAACGTATCAGGCTGCCTGCATGCTCAGACAGGCATTTCCCCATGGGTTCCACCTTGCTACATGGACTAAAGACTACTTCCTTTTTTTTTTTTTAATGAAGACCAAACTTCTGGAACAAAGTTCTCTGACAAGATTTGCCTTCCTTCACAATTCTGAAGTTAGGGTTTATGGAAGACCCTAAATTCTACTGGTTAGGACATGCTACTGATTAGACAGATTGTAGAAAGAGGAAGAAAAGGAGGACGGATGCAAAGACACTCAGCTACCATGTCAGAAATAAAGATATCACAGCAGTTTAGCCCACAGGTAAATACCAAAGTAGATGGGATTGTAACTGTTGTGTCTGAAAACTTATCCAGTGGCCCAAGGATTCTTGACATCAGCTCCCTTTTCCATTATTGCCTTCACCAAACTGATGGTTTCTTTCACCACAGCAACGTGAAAAGTAGTCTCCCCTGCAACACACAATTTCCTTGTTGTCTATCACACCATACCGAAGGTGCCAGAAGCACTTCAACAATTACAAATCCACAGCACAGCCACAGATATTTTATTAGTGAAAAACTGAGAGATGCTTGGGAAAAAACAGGGTTTTCAAGGTTTTCCATGGGAATGAGCAATGAATATCCATGGAACCAGGGAGGTGAAGTGTATGATTTCTTTAGATTCTCTTGGAATTCTCAATTCAGACTTTTATCTCATTTGCATATTAGGAGTGACTTTATAGAAGACATTCTGGATTTTGTCATGTGAGAAGGACCACAGGACCTGGCCTAGTTTCTCATCCATGCAGTCTTTAATCTGTTTTGACCTAAAGGCAGATACTACCACTGTGAAATGAATTGCCACTCAAAATGAACAATATTCACTCTCAGCATTTCTCATTAAAGTGTTTTAGCGCCTTGTTTATTCCACTTACGCTTCTACTCATATCTTTACACTTTTGTAATAGCTTGTATGTGAGTATCTCAAGCACTTGGAAATGTTACTTTGCCAAATTTTACATCAGCCTTTGTTTGTGGCTCTGAAATAATTCCTGATATTTTACAGATGGAGAAACTGAGGGACAGAGAAATGAAGAACCTTGTTCAGAGACAGGCAGATGACCATAGTTAGGTTTCCCACATAAATCACTATATACCCTACTTTTTTTCAGTCTTTTTCTGAAATAGAAGGATGCAATTCTCACACAATGCACAGAATTGCTACGAAATAATCCCCCCCCGAAAAATTCACAGATTTAAAGGTAACGTTCACCCTGAAATTTAGGCAAAACAGCAGAATCAATACTGCTGCTCCTGAGGGCTACATGAATGTACAAGAGCTTCAGATGCATTCTCCTCTCATTGAGTGTTTGGTCAGGGAGGAGACTACTCCCCCAGACTGCTTGCATTACTTCCTCTGGCATGTCTCTGTTCAGCAACATCTGTGAGAGTGAGCTTCAGATAGGAAAAACATCCTCTTCTGAATCCATACTGCTTCTTGCAGCACTGAAGCATTTCTGCAGAGGTTATCACAAAGTGATCTTGCTCAGTTATCAATCCAGACAAATCAAGTGGGAATGAGAAATGGAGAAAAAGAGTTGGCCTGTATCCANATGGGATATATTCGAAGGACAAAATTAACTTCTGGCTTTTTAGGTCAGCGTAGGTACACAGTTTAGGTACATAGGTTTTTTAGATCAGCATACGTACACAGTTTACTTCTTGGAATGAAAGCAGAGTATCCAGAGGTGTCAAGCAACTGTGTCAGGGAACAATAAAATAGAACATCCCTGAGTAGGTCATTTTCACTGGCTGTTTTTGATCCTGAGTGAATCTCAAAGATGGAGCTGGACTATTATTGGACCATTTTGGACCATTTGGGTGCCCTCACACTGTCCTTTCAGCTCAGCATTTTTACCTGCTTACAGCTCAGATGTCAAGCTGTGGGGCTGCCTCCATCAGAGCCTGAGCAGCATCCACATTGCCATATCAGGCAGCCACATGAAGGGCTGTCTCCCCCACTGCACCTCGAGAGGCAATAATAAATTAACCATCTCGGTGCTGAATCCCCACCATTCAGCTGTTTCCACCCGCTCCCGCCAAGTTTATTCTCTGCTACAGCTACAGCCCTGTGCCCGTTATCCAAATATGCAGACCCCAGATGTTTTGCTCTCAAAAGTATTTCAGCCCAGGCTAGTACAAGAACGGGCACTACATCTCTGATGAATACCACAGGCTTTACAAGAGACAAGTTTCTGAATATTTTGCACATCATTATCCTTTGAGGCCCGAAGCAAGGGAGATTCCCAGATCCTGGAACAATAAAAATTCATAGTCTTAAAATAAATAAAGTGGTTATAGGAAACAAGTTTTGCTGCATCAGCAAAACAGACTTGGTTAGAGGTTTTGTTCTCAAGATAACAGGCACTTTTGAGAACTGTCAAGACAGATACCTGAATGAACCATGTATTTTAAAGATCAGACATTTTGCATAACCAGAAGATCTTAATTCAGCTTTTAAATGACTAGAGAAGCTGATGAAAATGTCACGAAGGAAATATAAATCTGACTCAGGTGGTAATTTAGCATTCCAGGGTAATTGCACATTTACTGTACTTGACTAGACTTTGTACAAGGTGTCCAATTACCTTCCAATCTTACACTGCCAGGCCTCGGCATTTTCTAGCAAGCAACATCTAAGATCCATGCAGAAATTGCACATATTCCCTGCATTATTTCTGGATTTCTATTCCCATTTCAAGTTCATCAGCCAGTCTCAAGCAGGATGGATCATTGATTCTTGTTGTAATACAAAATTCAGTAACCAAATCCTTTCTTTCTGACAGATGGAAATACACTGGCAGAACACAAAACTGTCTCTTTGACTCTCAGCCCTCTATTCTAACCAGGAAACTTGGGTAGAAAAAGAATCCTAATTAAATATTCAAACCTTTCATCTTGCTCCATCCCAGCATGGGAGCTTCAGCTGAATACAATACATAATGATCCCTCTGGAAAGTTTGAAAATGAAAACATCATTGTTAACAGAAATAAATAATTTTTAAGAAAAATAAAGGTTGGCTGCAGGCCCCTTGTAATTATCTTTGATGTTGAGAGCCACAGGCGTTCTGTCTGTATGTACCCAGCCAGCTTAATGTGCCAAAATGGAAAAAAAAAAAAAAAAAAAGAAAGAAGCTGCTTCTTCATCAGCTTTTTCACTTAAAGTAAAATAAGGTGATACCCTAAGGAAATGTACTAACAACATGCAGCATCATGTTTTTCATAAGGAGAGCATGAAAACCACTCTGCCTGCTTTTAATGGAGCGGGCTGTGTTTAAGAAAATGAGAATTCAAGCCTGAAGTTACTGACAAACCTGCTGAAAGGGCAAGTTTGGGGTAACAGAGAATCTTGCCAACAGGTATTGCACCACAGCTATAGAAGGTTGAAGAACTAAATTAGGAAAAGGGCTACGTCTCTCTGCTGACCTGCATCTGCAAAATGGCATGCAGAAACCAAAGAAGAAAGAGCAAAAAGGATACAGAAGAAGAATGGAGTATACTTGAATATATGGTCAACATTGGTTCAGCATTCATTGGCATGGCATAACAGTAGGTAGTGCTACTCATCTTTACCAGCAATGCAATACCTGATTTATTAAAAAGATAGATACGATAAAATAGTTGAAATAGTTCCTTAATGGTTCAGTATAACATTTAATATAATAAACATCTGCAGTTACAATCCAGGACCTCTGATTCACCGCCTCTCAATGCACAAAGAAAAAAAAGTATTATGTATTTGTATTTGGATGCTAGTCTCAGTGAAACATTGAAAGAAGACATAGTGCTCATCATTTATGCTAAATCAATTGCGGAAAGTGGGCTCCCATAAGTATCCCAGAAAAAAATGCGAGAAACCCTTCTACCAAATCTTGCGTGTTCCCTTCATATGTTTCTCCTTGGTTTCCTTGCACTTCATAGAAAAGGAGACTGCTCTGAAGTCCTTACAGCTTCTCTCTATCCATGCAGATTATGATCTCTTCAGTGATTAGGAATAGGCAGCAACGAGCTCTCTCCTTCAGGAGCAGCATGGAATAGTAGTTCAACAAACAAAAAGCTTTCATTCTTCAATGAGTCAAGGTGAAATTTCTGGGCTGAGATTGCAGCTGCAGAACACATGCAAGATATGCAGAGACTGAAAAAGAAACGGTTCTCCCACAAAACACAGTTTTAGGATTCCCCTTCAAATGGTAGTTAGTTGCCTGAACTAAGTGTAGAAGGAACAGTTTGTTCACACAAGGCAGGTGAAAGATGACATTTCTCATTGCAAAATCTTTGAATGTTCCGCAGTTTAGCAGGTTCCTCGGGAAAATTGATGAAGCCTTCACAATCACCATCCCTTCCTGTCAGTTGCTACTCCTAGAGAAACTCAAGAATGAACTAAAGGCATTGAACTTGAATGTTGCAAAAGAGTTGGCAGGCTGGAAATCTGCATTGTCTCTGTCTGTGCGATGTTTATTTAGGGGAGAGATTCCAGTCTCCTGGGTTCTCAATTGGAGTTCAGCTGTTTAAAATAAAATATATCTAAAAGGAGTATGGTAAGTCTACAAAAGGAGAATGGAAGTCCTAAGAGTGAGCCACCATATAGCAGCTGCTCACCATATAGAGTCTGCTCTGGACAGTTTCTGGTCAGGGATATTCTTCTATCCCAGGTACAGATATACAGCAGATGCACTGGGCAGAACAACACCTGAGCACACGAAACACCTTGAGGCTGCTGGCTGAAATCCATGGCAGGGAGATGTCCCAAGGAACACTGAAGGTTACTACACATCTGAAAGGTGAGAGTGAGAAATTAGAGAGCTGGCAAGAACCAGCTGGCTCTGCTGTTCAGGTTGCTTTTATGCTCTCTCCGGAACTGACTCTTAGAAGTCTCTGAGAACATTGTAAAATCTCTGAAAAACTAATACAGTCTGAAACTAATTCACATCCTGAAAATAAATTCCCAATCTTCACAACGGATCGCATCATCTGCAATTTTATGTGAAGACACAAAGAAGATATTGAGAAGAAAAGGCTTTCCTCTCTAGTTAATATTCCCTGGGCCCACTGAGCAGATGGTTTGCCTTGCCATACTTAAGCAAAAAGTTGCTACCTCCAAAGGGGATTGTTGAGGTTCTTCCGTCCCCCAATAGCCAGAGAATAAGGTGGGAGGCCTGAATCTCATTACAGACCAATCAGTAAGGAGTTTTAGAAATTAAACTCATAAATCTCTGAGGTTCAAGAGGATTTGACGCCTTTATGAAAGATTAAGTCTGAACTATATATAAAGAAAGAAACTGGAGGCTGATTACAGAATAATTAAATATTTGAACATGGAGTTGCAGGAAATAAAAAAATGGTCAAAAGTCAAGCTTGAAAAAATAATTTCTCTCAGGAGAAAATATACATGAAAGTCTGGAATGTCATTTCATTGTGATCTACCATGGATAGTCCAAAATCACACTTTCTGCCATTTCTGAAGTCTAGATAATTTAGATTCGAAATGATTAGGCTTCTGTGCTTGAGGTGACTCTTTTGTAGCCTTACAGAGCTGTAATTGTGCAGAAGGATCTCTTCTCATTCTACCTGACTCTTTCCATTTTGCCTAATTGTTTCCTTTAGTCTCTGTGTTCTTTCAGGCCACCATGACAATTTCTATTGCTTTATCTACACCCAAGAAATACTCATATACTTACAGCACATCATTCCTTTGGTTATACCTTTTTAATGAAAACTGTATGCTAATGTGTATGTATAAATATATACAAGTAACATCTTCATTAAGTAAAAAATGTATTAACATATGCACTTGCAGATATCTGCATAGCATAGAGCATCTAACTTTATACATGTAAATAGTATATATAAATATACAAAGAGAGTATACCAGAGCATCTAACTTTATACGTATAAATAGTATACATAAATATACAAAAAGAGTATATCAATAGCACCAGTGCATCTTCCATCGAAAGGCGTAAAAGTTTGTGTGTCTGCATAAATCAGCTTGATTGCATGAACACATACTTCTTGAAAAAGTACTGAAAAATACTAGGATCTCCTTTAAAAGAAAAGGCTTTTCTGTACCTCTTTAGTCCATTGTTCCTCTGCATAATAGCAAGGTCTAGGGCGCTGGGCACTTACTTTACTACCTTCTGACATATATATAATTTGCATTTCCTTGGCCAGGCTTCAATGACATCAATATTTGTAAGTAAGTGGGTGTATGTGTTTGTGCTATGAAAAGTAATGTGGGGAGAGGAAATAGAAGCAAACAGATACAGATACTGGTTACGGTGCATATAAACATCACTGTTCAGCTTACAGCACAAGCAGAACCTGAAGAACTGTAGGCACAGTAACAATAGGGGGCAAAACATGTCTGTTCATTCTCAGTGAGAATTTATTTGGGATATCAAGAGGCCTTGATTGGTGAAGAAGCAGTAAAATGGCAAAACTGACCACACTGTGAGAAATACAAAGTTCATATCTAATACTCATAGTTTCTGCTACTGATTTAGCTCAGACAAAGAAGGTATATTCTAGCCAAAGCACAACTGAGTTGAAAAGGAAACATTCTGCAGCTGAGACATGTCCCAGCATGGATCCTAATGAGGTGGTTCAGCTGGGAGTTTTTCTTTCTGCCCTTGCGCTCTCTATGGCCCCAGTTGGGTTGCGGGTTACAAGGTTCTAAGATAACCAGGGATTATGCCCCTAACTGTTAGTGTCTCCTGCAAGTGAGCAGGCATGAAAGGAGATTGAAAGGATAATCTAGAAGCCTGGGGAAACCTATCTGAAGTTTAGGCCCTTTCTCTTGCACAGTGTCTTTACATGGGAGAAAATAATGAGAAACCAATTAAACTGTAAGCACTTTCCGAAATGTTGCTTTCTACATAACTTTAATCAATTTCTTAACACCTTAGAAGAAAGCTGTTTCTATGAGAAAAGAGAAAATGGGGAAAATATTGAAGTGAAACAGATTAACAGTATCTACAAGGTACCTAGAAAGGCTGCTCACAAGTTACATTTGAAGGAAATTCTTCACTTTCAAATTGGGAGACAAAAGGATCCAGAAGGCAGCAGAACAGCTGAAGTTTATGACCTTGTATGATCTCTCACCATCCATATTCCAGAGAAGGGAACATCAAAGTGCTTTAAACCCACGTAAGAGTCTCTTTATATTCTCTGCATAACTCAGAGCCAAAATACGTCACTTGGAACACTCTGAGCGCTGAATGATATGGTGCATGAAATACAATCCAAAGAACAATCCATCATGCTTTGAAAAGCCAAATACAGACTCACCTCCTATAATTTTTTCTAGTGAAATTTTTTCTCTTCTGCCCAAAACACATTTGGACTAGCCCTTGCATCATTCAGATGGTCTTTGTTTGTGTAAACTGTTTTAGAAACTATCTTATTCTATAGAGAGACTCCAAGGCATGTAGAGAAGAGCAGTGAAAACAACTAGGGAGACATTTTTCTCAGAGATTCAAACATGAAAAAGGATTAATAATGAAACAATAAAAAGCCTTTATACTGGTATGTGCTTCCAAGAAAAGTGACAGAACTCCATTGCTTGAGTCATCTTAATATGAATAATTGGTGAGTAACACAGTCAGTCAAACATGTCTGGGAAGAATGAGAATAAATCTAGTGAGGCATGAGCTGAGATTAATTCCTCTCTTGAAAGATAGGAAGGACAGAAAAGCAGGGAGTTTATCCCTCTTCTCTTCCTCCATTGACTGGAACTTCACTACAGATTAGCGATAGTATTTTGGAGCATGGAAGTACCAGGCAAGTGGTACTTTGATACTCTTCATTGTATTTTTCATTAAAATATATTTAATGGTTTTTTACTGAAATTATTATTTTTTAACAATTCTCACAATTGGGCTTTTGTTAACTGGAAAAAATAATTGTTTTAGAGACAAAATTTGGCGGGGGGGGGGAGAGGAAATTTAATCTAGTTGCAATTATACAAATATTTAGGTGGGAAAGGACCTCTTGGGGGTTCTGCTCTAGAATTTTCTACTCCAAACCCTTGCTCACAGCAGGATTAACTCCAAAGCCAGATAAGGCTGTTCAGGTGAATTCTGAATATCTTGAAGAATCTAGTTTCCCCAGGTTCTCTGGGTACCTTTTCTAGTGCTGAACCACCCCCAGGAGGAGAAATTTTTCCTTATGTCCTATCAGAATTTCCTTTAATGCAACCTGTTCCTGTTGTCTCTTTCTTTCACTGTGATCTTCTGAGAAGAGTTTGACTCCTCCTTTTTCTCCTCCCCCCATGGGTATTGGAAAACAGTAATTATATCTACCCCAGACTTCTCCAAGCTGAACAAATGAGCCATCTGCAGCCACTCCTCATATATCATGTGCTCCAGCACCCTAAGTTTCATAGTGATTGTTAACTGTACTCACTCCACTTCATCATCGTCTCTCTTGTACTGCAGAGAGTACCCAAGAATTTTTTCTAGATGCAACCTCATATGTGCTGAGGCAAATAATCACTTCTCCTGCCCTGATGGCTATGCTTTTCCTAACACATCACAGTAAGTAGTTAAATGGCGTTGTCACAAAGGCACACTACTGTTGACGCATGTTCAACTTGGAAGTCTTGTTGCAGAGCTGTCCCCTAGTCAGTCAGTCCCTGACCTGAAGTGAGTCATAGGTTAGTTCCATTCCAGATGTGGGACTTCGCCTTGAATTCCTGAATGGTAGATTTTTAGTTTCCCTTCTTTTTTTCCCCAAACCATTATTTAGATGTGTAACAATAAGTAGGAAGAAAGAGTTCTCACTTAAAACGTTTCAAAATTGTTCACTTCATTGGATTGTTTCTACCTAGTTATCTAGATAAGAAAAGATAGTATTTTATTGAAGCTTGCTTGTTCTTTGTATTTGAAAATTACCTCAACAAGTATAGTTGTATTTAGAGCTGTTAGGCTGGTTGGCCTATCTGGAAAAGTTAGACCACCAGGTCAAAGGGAAGGAAAATTGTGAAAATGTAAGCATGTAAGTAATAAACAGGCCACTTGCTTTCACAACATATTTGTTTCTCAGAGGAGGAAGCAGCCAAACGGCTTTTCTGAACAGTTGCATGTCTAAAGATCGATCAAGTAATTTTCCTTGCTCACTGAAGGGTGAAAATTCTCATCAGCCTTTCTGCTGCTTCTAAAATGACTGTGGAAATAGAAACCCTGAAGAACCCTATCTTATAAACCATGTGTTTTTACCTTTTCAAGTCATTTTCCTGATGAATCCCTTTGGAGCAAACTTTAGCACGCTGAAAATAAGTTTCCGTAATAAAGTAATTTCTTAATTCCTGGACACTTTGTAGGTAATGCGTCAACACACACACTCTTCCAGAGTCCTGTTAGACAAGTTCATCATATCTGTCTAACTATCCAGCCTTATGTGTACATACCCAATCATGTGATGAGCACCTGCTTCAAAAATTATTCCAAATAATATATAATAAATTTTACAGACGTTTCATTAATTTTTTAATTAAGGGATATTACACTTACTTCATCTTCACAATTTTATAATGGTAGGCTTTAAAAAAACATTTTAGGCATTTTAGCATCATCAACAACCTGCTAAGAATAAAAAAGGCGAGCACGTTAGGCACAGGTACAAACAATTTTAAGACAAAGGTAGAGTTATACAGACAGTCATAACTGCAGCCTGAAGGTTGGTCAAAATTATGATTTCAGGTTGACTGTCAGATAGCCTTTCCAGATTTTGAGGCTATCATTCCATGTACATTTGTTTAAATACTGTAACAATGTCATACTTAAACAAAAGAACTTCAGGCCCCCAAAATTGCATGGCTCAGCCTTGCTTTTATTTCAACAGAGGATCTACTGCCTTTGGTAGAAAAGTTGCATCTTTCTACAGAGCACTTCAGCGGTGGTCTCAGAAGTGGTGCCACTTCATTCATCCATCTCTTACCCAAACAGCTGCCTCATGATATCCAGCTGGGATTGGCCTGGCTGATAGTTTAGGTAAGAACAATTGTGACAGGTATGTTAGTGGCCCACAAAAGACAAACATAATTTTGTCCAGGACACGGAGCTGAGCAGGATCGATTTTGCTGGGAGAAGAGTAGCAGGATACATATATTGACCAGCTTACTATTGCAGTGCTTTAATTTGTTTGGGGTTTTTTGTTTGGGCTTTTTTTTTTTTTCCTTTTCTTTATTTCTCCCCAAAGAATTAGTGATACTGTCCCTGAGAAAACAAGCCCACATTGAAATGGTAGCAAATCTGATGCCAGATGGAAAAAGTACCAGATATAGATAGATGGATGTGAACATCTGAGAACTGCAAAAACTTAACTTGAGATTTTCACAGAGGTACACTTATTTTGCACAAAACTTGTTATTTCTTTCTTCCCACTGGGCTGGGAAGACTGTATGGATGAAGTTGCCTCCATGCTAAAGAGGCAGAAAAAACATCCAGGGCAACATATGTGGGCAGATTCAATGGCTTGTTGGCCTGAATGGGAAACCTTTTTACACAAATTTCTACAAATGCAAAGACAGATGCAAAAAAATAAGATAATTGAGAACTATCCTAATACTAATAAATCTACCTACATTTACTAACCATCCAGAAAGGAATCCTGCATATCAGTTCCTATGCAAAGGCTCAAAATTTAGTTTTTGGGGTGATTTATTTTCGTAAATAAATGTAATGAGTTTGGTCTGAGAAAGGAACAATAGTCTATTTTTTAACAGTAAAATCTGCAAAGAATTTGCTGATCTGAGACGTGTCTAGCATGTCTTAGCACAGAAAGGCCTACCTCAGATGACTACCTCTCAAATGCTTCTCTAAACTTGAAACTCTCAATCTTGATTGTTACTGTAAGATCCTGGGACTTTTGTGGTGAGGATACGATAGCCATGCTACTGTCGTGACACGAAATGACCACAAGGTAGCAGCAGAGATCTGAGTGGAAAAGAGGAAGGGCTTGAGGTCAATTCATAATCTGCCTGAACTCGAGATACGAAGATTTACTAGTATATAACTATAAATAAGGTCGTTAAGAACTGCTAATTTCTATACAGTTGACCTGGAAAACGGATGTAAAAGCTAATTTTCAGTGACAGAAAAGCAGGAGAGATCTCAGATACACTCGGAGTACAGGCCAAGCATATCAGGGTGGCACTTGGGATAGACCAGATTTTATTTGTAAATAGACCTGTTGTGATGTCGAATCATTGAGAACCACACTGATTTTTACAGTGACATTTAGGTACTCAGGCTAACAGTCTCTTGGATACCCTGAAACATTTGTGCACACGCTCTTTTTTGGCTTAATGCTGTTTCTAGAAATTTAGCTTGCCTTTAGCAGGGATAACATTGTATTATCCACACATATTTGCGCTGGCTTAATAAAACTAGCACATAATCACTTAAAAGTGTAGCAATGCATATTTCTGTTTAGAGAAGACATATATGCAGCAATCTCAATTAAATACAAAGCATTTGAACTAGGTTATAGTTCAAACTGCTACAAACAGCAACCTAACCCCATCTAAAGTTTCATCCTCAGCTAAGCTATTGACATCTGGGTGTAAATCAGACCCTAAACATCAGTGTGCACAGGCTTTATGAGGCCAGTTTTACAACCCTGGAATGCAGCTGCTACCTCTAAATGTCAAGGAGTTTGTCCATAAAACTATATACCTTGTTCTCATTCCCAGTCTTGTCTCCACCCTGGCTCAGACAATGAGTCTCACTTAATTCATTTGAAGATGCTACTTTATCAGCTAACAGAGCTCTTGTAATAGAAAAAAAATGCAGCCTTCTTCCTCTGCCTGATTTTATTACGTTTTCCTTAATTGTGCCATATCTCCAGCTCCTGAACCCCACAGTACAAACCTGTTCCCTTACAAACATCGTATCCACGTAGTTACGTACTGTGCCTTCCAGAATCAATGTTTAGTCAAACAAGAGCCGAGCCAATGTGTTACGCCTTGCAGTCCATTCAGGTTTTCATTTTCAGTCTTATTTTATGTTCATAATTAGCTTTTCAACAGGAGGCAGCTGCTGAAATGTTATATTCTCTGACAGAAATATGACTGCCTGGCTTGCAAAACTGTTACAAAGACTATGCAGGTGTCCATAGGCTGTTGTTTGTGTGTTTTGTTAAGACAAATTCAAATCTTCTCTATTTTTATTTGCACAGCTTGGGTGGAGGGAGAGCATGCTGCTCAGGATTAAGCCATTTGCATGAAAAGACGACTAGTAGCTAAAAAGCAAGTTTTGCCCAAGAAGATCTGGAACCTTTTCTTTGCCTTGGAAGAAAAGAATGTCTTGCTCTACATAATGATTTGCATTTTGAGGCACTCAAGGACCCTTTGAAAAGAATTTTTAGTGATGTTCCTCTCTCACTGCAAAAATCCTGCTACCTTTGGATAAAACATGTTACATTCTTCCATAACTAAACAATTCATGTGCATAAATGAGCAGATGATTTGGTCTTGTTCTCAAGATTCTGAAGCCATAATAGAACTTCCCAGACAGCAGCAGAAGGGATTTCGACATGTGATTCAAACTAATCACAGTATGCATCAGCTACTGCCTAACTTTTCTCCACTGACTCGCAATATGGTGAGTTATGGTTAGCAGACATCCTCCTTGACAGACAACAAAAAGTTTCCTGTGTGGGTGATATCTATTGCTCTACGTCTAAGCTGCCCATCAGAATTCATAGGAGTTTAGCTTTTCTGAAAATTAGATCAGCTGGATATCAAGATAGTCATTGTTGAAAATGCTCAGTCAAAACAGAAAATTATTTGATCTGTATTTGCAACATAGGAAAGTTCTGGTGTCCGTGTCCTACATACTTGCTGGACTGATGCTTTCGCTTGAAACAGAGTTCTGCTTCAGAAGCAATAACAGCACAACATGAACATTTATTATTTTCTCAACCTGAGATGGTTACATGTTAGCGAATATAAAGCTTTGCTGGTTTATTAGACACTTTCTTTAACAACTGTGTGACAATTTATTCTGAATATATTTACAACAATTAGAGAAATGTGTCTGAATCCTACTTCCCTGATTATCCATGCCGAATATATATTAGTTTGCAATCAGCTGTGATTCAGGTGAGACCCCTGGGCTTTTGTATTCCCTTAGTGAAAGAGAGTGTGGACCTGTCCAAGATGCCAAAAGCAAGAAATTAAGGTGGTTAGCCATTTCCTGAAGGGAACTGTTGCGTGAGCCCTCTTTCTTACACATCACAGAAGTGTTGGAATCAATGCCAGGAACCTGAAACCCACTGCATTCTTCCTTTCAGTGAGGATAGAAAACAAGCAATCTTCAAAATGCATCATGGCTCTGAATACAGGCTGCATAGTCCTAAGACTTCCACATTTCTGCTCTGCGTGTACTGCACTTCCAAACAGCTGAACTATTAAGCTGACAACAAATACAGCTGGTTTTCTCTCTGAATAACTGAAAATATTCTCTTACTAGAGAATTTTAAACAGATGTCACTGCTGTGTCTTCCAGCTTATTTAACTGAGCTAGCTTTAAATGCAACCAAGGCAGCACAGACATCACTACAGATGCGAAAACCTGCTCAAAAAGCTGAGTAAATCTTAGGCATCTAACCTAACACAAACATTCCTACATAAAATGTTTCCCACAGGGAGTTTCTTCACTCTTTCTTGTTCTATTGCCTTCCTTATTTTTGATCTAATACACATTAAGACCTATGAAGCATTTAGTGCTTTGTTTACAAAAAAAATGAAGGAGTTAACTACTCCAACAGCCAGTGCAATTTGACTAACCTAGACCTTGAAATACAGGAAGGAAAAGATGGGATTTCACCTTTACAGATGAGAAAACGTTTTGAAGAATTTTGAAATACTGAGAAAAATAAGCTGATTGAGAAATTCTACAGCAACACTATCCAATCAAAATTTGGGCTGTCTTGAGTCCATCTTTCTCCCTTGTACCAGTGCTGGTATTCATGTATTTGCGCAGAGGACTGATCTCAGGAAGGCATGACTAGTGACTAGCTCAGTGTGCTCCTGCACAAAAGAGGGCACAGGGCCCTGGCAGCTGCCTTTTGGTTCGTGCTCTGCAGGTATGGAACCCCATCCCCCGTCACAGCAGCAGATCGCATCAGAATAATGATACTAGAAAAGGGAAAATCATCAAATATTATGGATCAGAAATTACAAATCTTATCTAAAATTAGCTTCCACTTTATCCTGAATAAGAGTTATTTCAATGGGTGGGTCCTGCAGCAGTGAATCCACTCCCTGATAAAACATAGGATGTTCCCTCTCTGTCATATACAGAGTTGTGCCTAGAATTCTAAATTCTGTAACTTTCAAGGCAATGTGAGGTAAAGGAGCATGTAAGAGTTATGGGACAGCAGACTCTAATTGTGTTAGCCCCAGCCACTAAAACTCAAGATGGTATTATAATCCACTAGCCAATATCCAGAAATAGTCAAGACAATGGCCTCTGATGATGTGTATTTTAACCAGCTGTTTACTGTGCAACCAGTTCTTGCATAATATACTATCTGAACAGAGACAAGAAATCCTTCACTTGATTTATTCTCTTTTTAATATGTAGGTTATCACTATTTGGTGCTGTCTCATAGGAAGTAGCTTCATATGTGATTATCAGGCCACAAAGGTGCACATAAGTAATTCAAAGAATCAAAGCATAAGCAAAACACCTCATATGACTAGCAACCTACGGTCATACCAGACTTAACATACCAGATAAGAAACTAAACCTTGGTTTCATCTGATCTATTGTTAGATGTCTTCTGTAGAGTTGTACAATAGGTGTAGATAAGCTAGATTTCTAGATTATCATTAACCTTTGTCACTTCAGCAAATAGGGGTCAAGGTGTGATTCTTCTGTCCACATCTAGGTGTCTAGTTTAGAGTTAAATGAACTGGTCTCCATTTTATAAAACAAGGGAGGGTACACTGAGCAAAACAGTTTCAGCTGCAACATGCAAAGAACAGTTTAACGAGGCAGAGGCATTTTTCCTACCGGCTTAATAGTGCTCTAGCTGACTAGCATAGCATTGACAGCGTACTCACAATATAGGGTGTTCTCCACCTCTGGCTTTAGCCAGGGCACTAGCACTAGCACTAGCACTATCTCTTTATTACCATTTTGGCAGAAGGTGGGTTCTTATGTAAGTTGTGATCTTGGTTAAGTGTGGCTGTTCCTGCCTCCTTTTTTCTCCCTACCCTTCTTCTCCACCCCTGTTCTCACCTATACTTAGTTTGTGTTCGCTACTTGTTTGAAATAAAGGGGATTATTAGAATTTGAGGCCAGAAGCAATCCTAATATCATCTAGTCTGACCTTCCATATATCTGAGATGCTTATAATTCTCCACATATCAGGTATTTGGGTAAATATGTCTAGATAAAGCTTGTCTTCTAGAAAGTATTGGAGATTAAAAATTTATCATTTCTTGAGGAAATTTGTTCCCCAGTTAATCAATGTCACTGTTACAGAAAATATCACTTCTCATGTTTAAAATCAACATTGGCTTAAGCTCCCAGCTACTGCTTCTTGTTATGTCATTCTCAGCTACTTTACAGAGCTGTTGCAAACCTAGCATTTTTTCCTTATGAAACTTACACTTATAAGGTGGCACTTCTCATTTTTATTTTTTTTATACTTGTACAGACTGTATTTTTTAAGTTTCTCAGTGTCAGGTATGTTTCTCCAATCATTGATTCATTTTTAGGGTTCCTTTCAACAAGTTTTTAAACTTTTCAGATGCTTTAACAGTTTACATATTAATTAACAATTTACATTCTTTCTCCTGCATAGAGCTTTCAATATGGATGCCAAGAGATTGCAGTAGTTTTTTTACAGTTTCACATTGACTGTCATGTTGACTTTTTTGTCCTCTACTACTCCAAAATGGTTTTCAGTGGCAACGTTTCCCCCCCACACCCAATCTGTTGCTATAGATAGCTTTCTTCCTTAATAGCTATAAAACTTTGGTTTCTTGGGCTGTATTATTAAAAACAAAAAAATCCACCCAAGACTGACATAGCTATGTATGGATCCAGGTTGCCAAAAAAACCCAGTGTCTTGTACAACTACTGTTTTAATCTTTATTTTGTTTATTATTGCATTACTGATGACATATTGAACAGCAGTGATACGCTCCTTGTCATTTTTTGCTAATCTCCTTCTTATCCAGTTTCACACTAGGCTTGCAGGGAAACCTGAAAGAGAACCCTGGAGCAAAAGAATATGGTCTCGTTTCCCATTCTCCCATCTTCCCAACAGACTGACTAAACAATAATGGGAGCAATGCCCTGGTCCTAAAGGGTTCATCCGCAGATACTATCTGCTGCATTCTTACCATACCTCCTGCTACAAGCAAGCACTGCCCTAGAATTTTCTGTTTTCCTACGTCACGCATTCACCACTCCCCACTGTATGAAGCCAGACTAGAAATGGTTCTTTGTCCCTCTGGAATAAAATAATTCATAAAGAACAGCAGTTAGTGTCTGCTTTCAATTAGGAGCCCTGTAATCTGTGTGCATATGTGCTCAATTATTGTATTAATACATAGGATTAATTCCTTCCTCTTTAGGTAGGTCACTATATAGACTAAGCTGTATTTTAAGCCTTTTTCCTCCCCCTTTATAGAGGTTTTGCAACAGAGTCTGGAAAGGTTTAAACACGCACAAAACTGTGGCATTTCTTGAGATTGAATAATTTCAATTATTTAATTACACCCAGGGCAAACAGGGCAACCAATGGAACTGATGTGTCTGAAGTTCTGTTTTTTGATGCCCTTTTGTTTAGCCAATAGAAAAAGATTTCCATGGGCCTGTGGCAAAACTTCTTCAGAAAAAGAAAGGAAGAAAGAAAAATGGAAGACAGGTAGGAAGGCAAGAAGGAAAAAAGCCTTGAAACATGGTCATTAGAACAGACACTGCTTTGGTGGTATGTTTGTTCAATATTTCTGACAAAGTAGAATATATATCCCTTCTACAAACCATCATAATATCTTCAGATGGGGAAACTCATACATACAGAGGCATATGATTTGCCTAAAGCTATAGTCATCCATGGCATGTCTTAGAACTTCACCATTTCTAAATATCAGCACAGTGCTCTCAGTCAACCACGGTGCCCAGGTTATGCTTCTCCAACCCCAAGGGCATACAATTATTCAGAATCAGAACTTGCATGATAAAAATACGACTGATTCTTTTTGACATTAGTTCAAAATCAGTTAGGGAGTGTTTTCTTTTAGACTTGATTCTTAGGAATCAAGTCAGATAAGCAGTTTGAAGAGCTGTGCATAGAAGAGGAGCTCGGCATAGCACTTTTTTCTGGAGCAATTCCCTACTTTCACTTCTGTATCTATGACTCAGACCAGGAATACAGCAATTCCAGAGTGATAAAACAGCAGATTGAAGGCTGTTTTCTTAATATGTTCCCATTCCCTATTACTACCCCTTGCTACA
Organism: Pelecanoides urinatrix; assembly: GCA_013400755.1. Classification (NCBI taxonomy): domain Eukaryota; kingdom Metazoa; phylum Chordata; class Aves; order Procellariiformes; family Procellariidae; genus Pelecanoides; species Pelecanoides urinatrix. The sequence goes on from VZTQ01012231.1 coordinate 82,301, forward strand.
GATCATCTCTCAGCACAGAACTGAAGCCAGCACTATCATATTTTATATCTGTGACGTGCTATTGCTACAATGCTGTTCAGCAACACTGTGGGTGCACATGGATCATAAACAAAGGCATTTTGTGACTTCACAAAGATGTATATCTGGTTCAGATACTCTGAATAATAGGGGGTGTCTGAAGTCAGTGGATTGCCTGATGGCAATCCAAAATTTGCTGCTTTTCTAGAATTTTTGCCCTATACTTTCATCTCTGACACAGCACAATCCTGCTATTGTTCCATCTAAAAGAAGAATCACTAGTGAAGGACGGTGAAGTCTACAAATGACCAGGTAGCCTGGAATGGACCGAGTCACATCATGTACCAACTCTCAGTCACCTTCATCCTCTCACACTACACTCAGCAAGGTCCTCCAACAGGGACTTGGTACTTTCCGCAACACACTGGATTTGGACAAGACCTGAGCCATTTATTGGACTCTGTAGCTCTGGGCAGAATATTTCCCTTTATGTCTCAGATATTCAGGTAACCCTTGAAAAGCATCTTTGGGAATTTGACGTTAAAAACACTGTGAAAATCATGTGTTCTCTTTTCAAATAAGCTTGTCTTTCTGCCAGTAATCTCGTTGCCATGTGAACAGAATGATGCCACAAAAAGCCCCAGCTCCTAGTTTGTGTCCGGCCTTGGACACAGAAGGGAACACAGGCCCCCTTGTTTCATTTCTACCTGCTGCGGGCACACCTGCTGTGCTTCTCATGGCCACCAGGCCAGTCACAGAGTTCAAGAGCAATTTAACTGGATCATGTGGCTCATACCTCAGAGGACTTAAGAGATACCTTAAACATACCAGTAGCACCACACTATCAGCTATTTCTGCTGCTAGGGAATGTTCTGTGCTCCACTGAGATCATTGGTGACTCCATGACTTCTTGATATTCTGAATCCCCAGAACATCAGGGGGTTTAGCAGAGAATCCTTGGATCCACCCTCACTGAGATTCAGATGGGATTTCTGTGAATACTTTTAAGAATTCACAGAATAGGTTGCTCATAGATGTCACCCTAGTTGCAACTGTCCTGGAATTTACAGATTTCCATATGGATGATCCATTTGACTGAACATCAAAACAAAATAAAGATAAAAATGGGAAGACAGAAGTCTATAAGTCGTGGTTTAACTCCAGCCAGCAACTAAACAACACGCGGCCGCTTGCTTAACCCGCCCCCCCCCCCCCCCCCCGGTAGGATGGGGGAGAGAATCGGGAGGGCACAAGTAGAAAAACTCGTGGGTTGAGATAAAAACAGTTTAATAATGGAAATAAAAGAAAGCAGAACAGTAATAATAACAATAATAACAGCAACAATAAGAGAATATACAAAACAGGCGATGCAGAATGCAACGGCTTACCACCCGCTGACCGCTTGCCACGAACCGCCCCCCCCTCGTTTTTATACTGAGCATGATGTCACATGGTATAGAATACCGCCCTGGCCAGCTGGGTCAACTGCCCCAGCTGTGCTCCCCCCCACCAGCTTTCCCCGCACTTGGCAGAGCACGGGAGGCCAAAAAGTCCCTGGTGCAAGCACCACCCAGCAACAACCAAAGCATCAATGGGCCATCAACGCTCCTTTCATACCAAACCCAAAACACAACAGCCCACCCAGCTACTGGGAAGAAAGTTAACTCTGTCCCGGCCGGAACTAGGACACTATATTACAGATAATTTTATATTTATGCTTTCTTTCAGAGAACAGACGTTTATAAAACCCCCAAAGTTCCTGATATAAACTCAATAATATGCAGAGAAAATATATTTTATTTCAGATAGTTTAAATATATATCTAAAGTATCTTTTGAATAAAATGAAGACCTCCATCAAAAATTGTTCTGTTGGTCTAGAGGAATAAAAAAACTTGCTTATAGTTTTTTGTAATCACAATAATATTCACCATTTTCATAACAAAAAAGACTACAAGTGATTCTCTAATGTTGGCATTATTTGCAAAAGCAGCCGTTCTTTGGAAAGTGGTCCTGCAAAGTCCGTACAGTTTCTAATCAGGAACAATTTAAACATATATATGCTGACAGCTGAAGATATATCTTACACAAGACGTCAACACTAACAACCCTTTCAAGTAGTTTCAGCACATCTATTTCTGATCAAAACACATAATCTCGTGATGTATTAATACTTCCTGTTAGCCTTTCTGTTCCTCACTCTGCCTATGCTATGGTGATTCAGTTGGCATGAAATGAAGCAAACCAAATTACAGTCTTTCCCCTCTTGCTCCTTTCCTTGTCTTGTTACTCCAAACATATCTACATGTAATTTAGGAATTATCCATACAGAGCACTTGATTAGAATTACTGTCTTAGTAAACTCTTATGTAACAGCTGTTCTGCAAGAATCCAAATAAACATTCTATTCCAGAACATCGCAGAACTTTTTCCAGAATAAAAAAAATATTGTGCTTTGGAAGTGTGCACTCTTCTGTAAGAAAAGGTAACATTAAATCACCAGGAGCCTTTCAGGAATAAGTACCAAGTAGATTATCCATTAGTGGCTATTTTAGCCAAATTTGCTGCATGGACAAGCTGTTACTCCATCCTTTCAGCTCCTAAGGAACAAAGTAATGAGCAGACTGTATCTGCTTGCTTTTTTACCATCCTAATCTCCACCTCAGCAGAAACCAGAATTGCCAACACACTATATTCAGTGTATTATTGGAAAGAATAAATCTGGGGTAATTCTTTAGGGACATTCCAGTAAACCTTGAAAACGTAGCCTTTGTTTCAAAATACAAGCCAAAAGTGAATAGATTATTTTCCAAGTTATCAACTGAGAGGGCTCTTTAACTCTTCAGAACCATATAGCACAGGGTATCAACACAGATGGTATACTGGATTAGAAAAGTCTTTGGTCAGAACATGTATTCCCCTTTCTTCAGTTTTCTCAAAATCCAACTGTACCGTTGGGTATTGTTTGGGCATGATACAGATTGACATGCAGTGAGCAGGAAACTTAGTGTTCCAGCACCGCATACATCTCATATATTTGCTATGGAGACCTACTGCCTCTTTCTTGTTCAAGGGATACATGTGACATCAGAAAAGAATGAAAAATATAAAAGCAGATAGAATATATATGTAGAAGGGTTCTACCTTCCATAGTTACATGGGTAAAATATTTTTACAGTGTCTGGAGGAAAAAAAAATACACTGATAACAACAATGAAATCCTTTCTGATGGAGAAAAAAAGTGAAATTGGTAAGTCTTGATTTTCAGCCAATTGCAGAAATAAAAACAATACTGAAACTACTCACTATGCTGTATTTTCAATGTACCATCGGTGTGGGTATACTTACACCAGTCCAGTTTCTCTATTTTCACCTCACTTGTTTCCATTCTTCAATATTCAGGTAGAGTTGTCTTCATACAGGAATTGGGAAAAACACTGAATCTATGCTGAAAACAAGTTAAATTCATGCCATCTCACTGTAGATCATACTGCCTGTTAGACTGCCGTGCAAACTAGCATCATGGAATTTCTAGCCCAAATTGAGGTATGAAGTTACACATTTCATGTTTATGTTGCTGTTTACATCCGAGTATCTCAAATCTTTTCACAACATGGCTGCATTTTTTCTATTTATTATGCAGATGAGGAAATTGTCATTCAAAATGATAAGAATATGCCCTGTCAAAGGGTGCCTTGGTGTAACCACTAGACTCTACTGTCAGATTCCAGAGAGAAAATGTACCTCTTTGATTTCAAACAACACAGACACAGTCCAAGTTTAAAACCACTAAAAGAATAGTTTATTATTTCAGATTTCTTTGGTGGAAACAGTTTTAAGGAACAATACCAAATACCTCTCTACGATGGTCATCAAAATTAAAAACTTGAAAAGTTCCAAATAAAACTCATTCCTTACTAGACCAGAGTTCTTTTCCAAAATACAGCTAGTGCAGCTAGGCTGGAAACATACCTACTACTCTCCCTGTTCCAGGTATAGGTAACTCAGGAGATGTGCTTCCTCTTGCCTGGAAGATCATCTCACCTCCAATACAGCTCAGTTTTAAAAGTCTTAGGGGGTGAGTTCTTTGAGAAATGTGCTAAAGGGGAAGGACCTTCATTAGAAGTAATATAGATTGTATGACATTATAAGGTACTGGTGTCTATAACTCTTTAAATACTATATTTTGCCCCAGAAGATGGAGCTTTGAGAAGCACTTGCATACTAAATTCCTGATGCATAAATGCAACAAAGAAGTGGATATGTTTGAGATCCTAATCAGGTTCTTTTTAGTAAAGAAAACATATGTGAACATACAAAATGTCTATGGAGTAAATGACTATCAGAACAAACAGTATCACACTTGAGATATTTGAGTTGGTGCACTGGAGACTTCATGCTTTTTTAAGAATAAACCTTAGTTTAGGTTAAGACGGGGACCTAATACTCTTGAAATTAGGACTTAACCTTATCTTAATTTTGGCCACAGGGTACTTCTAGAGCAAAGTTGGTGGAATGTCACCACAAGAACCTGGAGTAGTTTTGCAAATGAAGAGAATATCTTTGCAGTTATCTGTAATATCCATTTGTAGAACATCTTGACTAGAGTAGTGCTGAGGCACATCAAACTTCTTGAAATCTCTCAGAACTAAAATACTCTGCATGTCTTAATATTCATACTTGGGTTTACTCCACTTAAGCTAATGGAATTGAGGATTTGTAGGGGATGGTTTTGTAATTTTTGGCAAATAATTTATTTGCAGGAAAATGGAGTTTGGGTTACCTTAAGCCTATTCAGGAATATGGAACTAATTTTACAACTAGTTTATAACCAAAAAGTATGAATCATTTATGGGTTTTGGATTGAGGCACAAATAAAGAGAACTATCACACATAAAATTTGAAAGAAAAGGAAAACAATACCTTATTGTCTTTCAATTCAGTCACCTATTTTGTGGCAGCATTGAATTTAAAACCACATAACGTATGATTCAGAGCAGGATTTGAATCAAAGTCTCAGGAAATGGCTCTGACCAGATTCCTACCAGGTATTCCATATTAAACTGTTCTCAGTATCTCCAGGTGGAAGATAGTTTCTCTCTTTTTGGACTAATTATAAGCAAATGGTAAAATGGCCAATGGCTCAATGTCCAGATGGAGATCAGTGACGAGTGGTGTCCCTCAGGGGTCCGTATTGGGACCAGTACTGTTTAATATCTTCATCAATGACCTAGACAGTGGGATCGAGTGAATCCTCAGCAAGTTTNGACCTTACTGCATCCTGTCAGTACTTAAAGGGGGCTCATAAGAAAGATGGCAACAAACTTTTTAGCAGGGCCTGTTGCGACAGGACAAGGGGGAATGGTTTTAAACTAAAAGAGGGTAGATTTAGACTAGATATGAGGAAGAAATTTTTTACAGTGAGGAGGGTGTTCCAACACTGGAGCAGGTTGCCCAGAGAGGTGGTAGATGCCTTATCCCTGGAAACATTCCAGGTCAGGTTGGACGGGGCTCTGAGCAACCTGATCTAGTTGAAGATGTCCCTACCCACGGCAGGAAGGTTGGACTAGATGACCTTTAAAAGTCCCTTCCAACCCAAACTGTTCTATGATTCTATGATGGAGAACGGCTAATTCTGGAAAAATGCTATAGTTAGTAATGTGGGCAGTCTCCTGCAAAGAAAGATTCATCCCTACTTTAAATAAAGGATAATGAATATCAGAACCTGAGTTTATCACATCACTGTGGCAGGCCATCTCCATGGTGCTCATAAAGCTGTCCCTCAGCTTTTGTTAAAAAGGTAGACCTAAAAAAATGTAGAAAATGTAGTGGGTTTTGTAGAGTAGAGCACAATACTGTGTTTAGATTTTTTCCCCCCATTTATTTCAATTCACGGAACTTACTATGCATGTCTGTCTACCTAATGAAATCATCTACCAAAGGCCTTGGGAGTCTGGGGAGGTCATCGCTGACTGGAAGCTGGAAGCTAGTCAACATTATTCCAATTTACAAGAAGGGCACGAGGGAAGATCCAGGAAACTACAGACCTGTTAGTCTAACCTCAGTACCCAGAAAATTATGGAGAAAAGAATACTGGGTGCTATTGAAAGGCATTTAGAGGACAATGCAATCACCAGGGACAGTCAACATGTTCACAAAGGGAAAGTCTTGTCTAGCTAATTTGATATCCTTATACTATAAGGTTGCTCACATAGTGGATGAAGGGAAGGCAGTAGATGTAATTTTTCTGGATTTTACTAAGGCTTTCAATACTGTCCCTTACAGTATCTTTCTGGACAACTTGTCCAATTGTGGGATGAGCAGGTGTGAAGAACTGCGTGAATGACAGGGCTCAAAGGATTTTAGTGAATGGGGCTACATCTGGCTGGCGACCAGTCACCAGCGGTGTTCCTCAGGGTTCAGTTCTAGGGCCAGTTCTGTTCAGTATTTTTATCAATGATCTGGATATAGGAATTGAATGCACCATTAGCAAGTTTGCTGATGATACCAAAATGGGAGGTGCTGTTGACTCTCTTGAGGAATCAAGAAAGACTGGAGCATTGGGCAATCATCAATGGCTGAAATTTAACAAGAATAAATGCTGGATTCTGCACCCGGGCAGAGGAATGCCGGACACAAGTATAAACTGGGAGAGGAGCAGCTGGAGAGCAGCCCTGCAGAAAGCGATCTGGGCGTGCTGGTTGATGGTAAGCTTAATATGAGTCAGCAGGGTGCCCTGGAGCCAAGGGGGCAAACCACGCTCTGGGGTGCATCAAACACAGCTGNTAGGTACCTTCCAACTAGAACGATACTGTTTTATTCTATTCTATTCTATTCTATTCTATTCTATTCTATTCTATTCTATTCTAAAAAGAAAATCAAACTGGATTTCAAACATGAAAAAAACCTTCAACTATTTGTGTAGCCTCATGAGGCAACAAAGGAGGAGGTGAATACTGGTCAATAGGTCATCTGTTCTTGAACCCACTTGGACAGGCTAACTGAGGTCAATGGGGTTGGACAGTGTCACTGGGAGTAGGATTTAGCTCATAAAAATGCAATGGCTGTGGGCCATTTGTGTTACATAATAAACCTTTAGATAAACCTGTTAGAAAAAGTCACTCTTAAAAATACAGTCATTTATGGTAATGACTACTTTCCTGATACTCTATTAGCAGTGTTGCATTCCTCAGCATGTTATCTATGTAATCATCTAAAAGAATGTCCCAGACAGTTCTACGTGAAATTCCAGTTCCTGCTAGGTAATGGAGTGCTTTTTAGATATCTGAATAAACAACATTGGTGTAACACGAAACATGAAAACACCACTGATAACACTTGGCCTTACCTACATCAGGAATGCATGTGTTGTTGAAAAGTGTTATGCATTTTCTAATGATATATGCATAATCTAATGATATATAATCATTTTAAAATGTATAATCGAAAGATATATAATAGTTTAAAGAAATAAAAACCTTTGTAAGATCAAGTTAGTCCTATTTCTAATGCAACCAAGAATTACAGTATGTTACCCCTTATGATATAGTCAAAGTTTTCAATCAACATTAACCTACTGGGAGATATGAGTTAACCAAAAGGGAAGCTCTACCTTGCAGATTGTAAGGTTGAAAATGGGGAGAGGTACTACAAGTTATCCAAGGTCATGCTCCACAATTAAATTTCAGGGTTACATGATGCTTGTAACGATTTCCCTTTTTATTGTGTGAAACTAGGGTAACAGAGTCTTGGCCATACTGTGACACAACGGCAGCTCACTAACTCAGCGTTCTGTCAGAGAACATGGCCATTCACACGTATGATGCGGAAAGATGCCAGAGGATTTTTAAATGCTAATATCAGGATCAGATCCACTCATGAAGTATATAAGGCAGTTAAGTGTGCCCGTTCGGCATGTATCATGTAAACTAGCATAGCAGCATTGATGGGAGAATCTGCAGTACATTTAACTGTCCCTTTTCTGGTAGGGCTTCACCTTGAAAATGCCATTATACAAGTCTCTTGCATCTCTGACTGCATACAGTAGATTTATGCCGTGCTGTGCATGTAATCTACCTTTAAAAAACCCCAAACTCTAGATTCTCTACACTTTTTTCTTTTGATTGTGCTGTACTTTTTATCTCACTATATCCTGTTCCAGAGTTAATTACACTTTCTTCAAAAAGCACTTTTTTTTTAATTTGGCAACATCTCTTATTTCTTCCATTATATGAAGGATAGGATCATTCTCATTCATTCTTTTAGGAAATCTTCCCTCTATGCACACACCCTCCCACTTACTAATCTTTCTAAACCAAACAATTTCAATTCTGTCTCACATCACAGGTTCTTCATGCTTTAAGTAATTTTTTGTGCCCATTCTTACATTCCCCTCATTTTTTTGAGATAGAATAACCAAGGCTGAACACATGATTCCAGCAGAAAGTTGTCTCACTCATTTACAGAATAGGACAGGAGCAAGTTTTCTGGCTCTGTGACTGTTCACTTTTCTCATTGAGCTTGTGGCTGCCTCTAGCCCTAAACATTACAGTATTCTCACTGTTATTTTCTTCCTACTTTTAAATAGACTAAAATTTAAAAAAGAAAGTCAATAACAATGAAAATATTCCAACATCTCACCCCTTTCCTGTTTTCAGACACGTTCCATTAATTTCATTATTTGCTCTGAACAGTTCATTAATTCAGTGGTAGTGAACATTGGTAATAGAGCAGCAGGGCTTAGAGGAAAGGTTTCCACTTGCTAACCTTCTAGTTACTGTACAATTACTGGCCCTCTGGACTTCAGTTCTCAAGCCATGTTTTACTGCCTTCATGTTCATGAATTCCTCAGGTGCAAGCCATCATGATTAAGCCCAACAGAATTACAATATGCACACCCTAAGATTTAATAGAATAAATAACTGATCAAGCCAGTCCTATGATTCACTTGTTTGGCCACCCACAGGAAATAATCATCCACATTGCAATAGTCAGTTTCCCCAAATACCTTGCAAGAGCAGAGTCCACAGCAACTACTATGTTAGCATTGTGAAAATTTTTTACCCCAACAAAAGTTTTTTTCTCTTGCTGTGTTCTGACTGCCCAGCTATAGAGCAGCAGTTCACCTTGATCATCCCCTCTCTCCTAAATATCATTTAAGTAGCACTGATGCTATGGCCCCTATGCTATGGATGCTGAAAATTAGTAACAATGATGATTGTCATATGTAGCTCCCTGCAAGTAAGGCTGAGATACTTCTCAGATAGCTAAAACTCAGAGGAACTGGTTTGCTACCCATTCACCAAGCACACTTCAGCGTTGAAGTGGTAGTCTCTTCGCCAGCCTAGTTTCAGACTCTTTGGCTATCCCCCACCTGACTAGACATCACTGTCAGAAGAGGAGGATATCAAAAGCATGGCAGCAGAGCAAGGTGGATCCACAGTTGGTATGTTGTGTCTTGGGTTGCAACTGCATAACCATTTTGATGGGGGGGCTCAGCTCCACCCTTGTCTCTGGCCCAGGTGTGCATTCTCCTGTACCTCCTTGTGCCGGGGTTAATTCTTGTTTAGTTCACAACACATCAAGAACTCATCCACCTCAAAACAAGCCTTTTTCTCAGGTTTCTAGTCTGCAACAAGCTCACTTCTTTGCTCCAGCTCACAGCACAGCCACATTAGCATTAGTGGTGGCACAAGGAAGGTTATAGAGTAGATGTAGAAGGTTTTGGTCACAGGGAGAAGACTTCTGCTTTCAGTGGCAGCCAAAGCACATAACATAGCTTACTGTGACCACGTAAATTCAGCCTCACTGAAGAGGCTATACAATTTCTCTTCGGCTGACTTTCTTCCCCTAGGACTTTGCATGTGGATGGTGGAAGATTCCTGTAATCTCTGTTTTACTCTCCTCCACAGGTACACAATTTTAAAATGCTTTAAAAATTTGTCCCTCCACAAACATTTCAGCAAAGAGACGTATTAGAGAGGATATGTAATAAACATGGGTGTGACACGTCAAATTTCTGGTTGCAATTGGGCAAAAGGTCAGAGTATGGCTCCCTCATGACCACAAACTATTAATGATGGCAAAAGCTTCCTATGATCTCTTTTGTGCTTTCTGGATTCTCAGTTGTCAAATCAGCTATGCCATTGTGTCGTAGTGTCCTCTAGTTTGCCCTTAGCATCTTTGGAATGCTCGTTTCTTAACACCCAATGATATATGAAAGGAAGAGCTGTTTCCAAGCTGCCTGGAGACAGCAATTCTTCTCTGCTTCCAAGTCTAGGACAGAAAACAGGTAAACACCAGGTGAGCACAGCAGACAAGGAAAAAACCTGAAGCAAAAGGCAGAAAGGAACAGCAAGTCTTGGACATATCTTTCTTGCTGCAGTAGGTTGATTTCATCTATGCACCTAGCCTGAGTTCTTTCACCCTGTAAGCAGTGCACAGAAATGCTCCAGAGCTAGAGGAGCAACCCATGGTCCTCAGGCAGGACCATCCCAATGGTCCTGTGCCCTCCTCAACTGAACTCAAACCGCCACTTCCATCCCTTTCTCCCTCTAATGTGTGTCCGTAAATGGCACTTTCTCCCCCTGTTGCACCTGGGATAGGACAATCCAAGTGGGAAACAGGTGCTTCTGCAGAGAAGGTCCGTGCAGAAGAGCGGCAGAGAGTTGCAACATTTGACTAAGGCAGGCAACTTGGCTAAGTTCCAGAGATACACAGCCTGCGGGAAAGTTGCTGAGTGAAAGAGAGCAAGCACGCACCTCTCTTCCAAACTACGTCCTGATTTGAAGAGAGGTGGCTCTCTTCAGAAGCTTTAAGAAGTCTACTGTGTTCCCCAAATAGTCTTGTTTATACTCAACACAGGACTTCCAGCACATATTTTCAAGAACAGATTTTTTAAGAGAAACACCAGGGTTATAAGAGAAGTGCCAAAGGTTGTCAGGGGCTACTTTTGGGTCCTCTCCTTTTCACTTTCTTTCTCTTTCAGGTATATTTTGTCCCTGTCTTTTGTTCCCTCCCTGTAGAAGAACGAACAATGATAGTGACAGGAGACCAAATGGGAAGGTTTGCTTGAAGCTCTTCTGCTTTAAATTCCAGGCAAATTTCTTTCTTGTGTCTCTTTCCACCACAAGCAAAGCCCAAATGCATAAGCGTAAAACCCAGCCCTGGGTAACAGCCCTTTGGTTATCCTAAGATGTTCTTTTCCCCCTGTGTGAATCATTAAACCAAAAGTGTATCAGCAAAGGGACTGAAAAGGAGTCTCCTCAGTAAGTTCTCTTTAATGCAGACCTCTGTAACACCTACAAAAATATCCTTGCAGGTAGTTGCTATCCCTGAATGAAAATTTCATCATGCTAGATTGGCAATAAAAAAATGTGAGGGCCCAGGAATCAGGCTGTCATTTCATCTCTCTCATGCTACTCAACTGAATGACTGTGAAAAACACACACAGCCCAAAACTGATATGTGAGGCTGAGTTAGGTCACAGGTCTCTGTTAAACAGATATAACAAAGCCACAAATATCATCTAGCTGTCACCATAAACCAAGGATGGCGGCCTCATTCTCGAATCGTGACCAGAAACCGAAGAAAACTTGTTTTGATCTGTAAAGCACGAGTTGGAATGATTGCAATCTGCTGCAGGTTTGGCAGACTGGCTTGCGCCAGGGCTCTGGGTGCAGCCTGTCTGCTGAACTGCAGGAGGATAAACCCTGTGAACTCAGTCTCACCACTCTGGTGGATGTAAGACCACTGCTTTCCTGTCAAAGGGGTTGGGGGGTGCGGGGTGGGAAAGGGGGGGAGGGTTTATGTGGACAAGTGTGAGAACCTTAGTGACTGGGAACATAAACCTCTATTTCCTCCGAGCATCAGGGACAGTCAAGATGAGAGATCTGTCTTTGTGCAATCAGGTGAACAGCTTTAAATGGGTGGGGGGAACATACGTAGCTCAGTCTATAGAGCTGCCTATCATGTTTCTCACATGAGGGTCTTTGTAAGTGGGTTCAGGTTGGATAGGAACAGACATGTTCACACCAGCAAACTTACTTTATGTATAAATGCTCTGCTGACGGTTGTGACCAGCCTTTCCTTTAACGACAGCAGTGATGCTTGTGTTCTCAGGAACACTTGTCAAAAATATCAGACAAACAGCATTTGTTCTAGTTCTCCTAACTGGAGAATAGTCTCTTGAAAAGTGGTCTAACATCAAGGGCCTGACTTTTGACAAGGAACAGGCCTAGAAGGGGTAAAATCCTGTACTGCCCTCTCAAAACAAACCCTCTCTCACTCCTGTCAACAATTTAGAAAGACCTGGCCCATTATCTTTACTCAGAAAAGTCAAATCAGACACAGCAGATAGAATTTGTTTTCCTCACAGTTCAGCAGCCACCAAAACAAAGTACAAGCTTATCCACACGAGGACACAGACAAGTTTGGATGCCACGGCGTTCATATACCAAGGGGGAATTCCTACAGACCAGTGATGGGGCTGAAGTACATGTTACAAACATAGCAGTCAAACTGAGAATTATTGTTTTAAATAAGGTTACTCCAATACACACACAGGAAAATTGAAATTTGTCCAGACAAAAAAATTATGTAACAAATCCTCAAGAGACTGATAGACTGATTTTCCTGAAGTTTGTGGGGAAAATATTTCTGGAATGTCAAAATATTTTTCTAGGGTTTTCAAAAAACATTTCAATTATTTGAGTGCAGATAGGCTTTTGTCCTTATAATTTAAAATTGATCCTTGTCCTCCAAATTTTACACTATTTTTATTTGCTTGATGAGGTACTTTTCTTTCTGACAGCTATTTCTCATCCTAGAAAAGTCAGCTTTGCAGAAGCCTGATACATTGGTTTGACTGAGTAAGGAGGCATTCTTTTTATCAAGAATTCCAGTGTTTGGAATGAGAGGGAAGAAATGAAATCAAGCTGCAAAATGCTAGTGAAATGAAATTACCTATCTCTATACAATACTATTGCTGGTCATCTAAAATATGTTCCCCCTCACACTTGTGGGTCCCAAAAGAATAGATAACTGAGCTAGACTCCTGATTTATATTGGAGTTTGGATTTAAGTGTTGAAATTTTTTTGTGTCTTTAGCACCAATCCAATCAGTGCTACTGAAAAATATAAAAAGATGTCCGAATCACAGAATCACAGACTGGTTGAGGTTGGAAAGAACATCTGGAGGTCATCTGGTGCAACCCCCCCTGCTCAAGCAGGGTCACCTAGAGCAGGCTGTCCATGACCATGTCCAGACGGCTGTTGAGTATCTCCAAGGATGGAGACTCTGCAACCTCTCTGGGCAACCTGCTCCAGTGCTCCAGTGACCAAGCACTGGAAAAAAAGTGTTTCCTGAAGTTCGAACAGAGCCTCCTGTGTTTCAGTTTCTGTCCACTGCCTCTTGTCCTGTCACTGGGAACCACTGAAAAGAGCCTGGCTCTGTCCTCTTTGCATCCTCCCTTCAAGTAGTTGTGCACATTGAGGGATCCCCCCTGAGCCTTCTCCAGGCTGAACAGTCAGCCTCTCCCCCCAGGAGAGATGCTCCAGTCCCTTAATCATCTTTATGGCCCTTTTCTGGACTCTCTCCAGTGTGTCCATGTCTCTCATGCTGGGGAGCCCAGAACTGGGCACAGGACTCCAGGTGTGGCCTCACCAGAGCTGAGTAGAGGGGAAAGATCACCTCCCTCGACCTGCTGGTAAAACTTTGTCTAATGCAGCCCAGGATACCATTCGCCTTCTTTGTGGCAAGGACACATTGCTGGCTCATGGTCAACTTAGTGTCCAACAGGATCTCGAGGTCCTTTTCTGCCCAGCTGCTTCCCAGCTGGTGCCCCCAGGTATATTGGTGCATGGGGTTGCTCCTCCCCAGGTGCAGGACTCTGCACTTCCCCTTGTTGAAGTTCATGAGGTTCCTGTCAGCCCATTTCTCCAGCCTGCCGAGGTCCCCCTGGATGGCTGCATGACCCTGAAATTGATCTGAGCCTACCCAGCACGTATTGTATTGTGTATATCCAGCAGGACGGATTGAGGAAAAGATGTTTCTTTTATTTACTAGACCATTATATTTATCTCAGGTATTATACTAAGGTCTCATTAATGTGACTGCAGCTGTGCTGCCAAATACCTTTATTTCCTTGGGCAGCTCAACTCTGTATCTCAATTCCATCATATGCAAAATGGGAACAATAACACTACATTTTATTTGTCTTAGTGTGACCAATTAGCTCCCAATCTCAAATACCACTATGGTAAATGGCTTTTATTTTCTTAGTATTTGTAACTCTTTGTAGGCAAGAGATGCTAGGAAGTGCTTAAAAGTAATTGTGCAAGACACAGAAAGAGTATCCGTTAATTACATACTGAATTTGCTGTGCTAATGGTAAGAACTATTGCAGAGGGCAGGGAGAAGGGAATATGTAATCTTGTGGAGGTTACAGATTGCACGGGAGTTAGCAAGACAAGTTTAAGCCTAAGTGGGCCACGGTACTACCTCTTTAACACTAACAAGAACCTTCTCTCAATTAGGACTTTATCATGAGTTAGTTAACTCCAGGTGACAATTCATTCCCACATTCCCATTTCCTCCCTTCCCCCTGTAAAACAAAGCCAAGAGCAAAAATCTGGTATTTGAGGATACTGATTTCATTATTTTCTTATTCAGCCATTTTCAAGTGTAATTCAGCTTTGGGAAGTGAACCCTAAATGTGGAGCCTACACAGAACTCCATACTTATCATATACACTTTGGTAGTACCCTCTCCAATTCAACTTTTTTTATTTGAAAATTAAAAATGTCTAGCTCCACATTAGCTGTTAATTTTACAGATTTAACCTGGGGACTAAGAGGCAAACAGGTCTTGTTTCTTGTTCTGCAAATTTAGTCATCTTATAAAGTAAAATGTTGCAAAGCACGTTAGCTATCAAAACAGTAACAGATCAGCAGTGCATGATGAGAACTCTCACACGTTGATACAATGATTTTACATGGTAGCAAATAAACCAAATATATTCAATTGTGACTGGGGAGAACAAGCTAAAGTGAGTTGAGGATGAAGAAAGCAAGCTGAGCTATGAAAAACACATGGATAATGGAAGGATTTTGATGGGTGGAAAGGAAGCAAAAGCCCTTCAGAATGAGGAAAATATTTAGTGAGTAAGCAGAACTGAAGACACAGCCCAGAAAAAAATCAGAAGTAAACAAACAAAAATTCTGAAGAAATAGGAAGAAAAAGCAAGAATATTAAGAGGAAATAATCCTGGAAGTCAGTGTAAGTACAGTCTGTCATTTACAATTTAGGGAGTTGGTATTTACAGTATTTTAAATTTTAATCTCATTTGAAAGGGGGCTACTTACTGTAAATATGAACCTTATGCCTGTGGAATAATGTCCTGCATTAGAACTGAGCTGCTATGTGACCAGAAGTTTCCAGTAAGCCTTCTTGACATGCTAAAAATCCCTTCCGGATTTCTGATTGAAAACTACCCCTAACTTTGAGATTTGGAAGCATTCAGTTCATACTGCAATTGAGGCTATTGAAGTCAAAGCAGAAGGCAGGTCTCCAAAGTGAGAGCCAGATGATATAGTTGAGTTGCTTTTGTTTTCTATAATTACAAGTTGTGTGAAGTGCAAACATTAAATAAATGGACACTTTCAGTATAATCTCAAAGAAGGTGAAGTGATACCTGTTTAGTTGTGTTGCACTTCACTTAGAAAGGGGAAATACTGTGAACTTCCCCTAAAGGGAAATTGAAAGGAAAAACATGAAAGTTTAAGTTTTATGTAGTTTCTCAATGCTGTTGTATTTCTGGTTCAAATGCAGCTGTCTCTTTTGTAACAGCTGTCTAGATTTTTATCACAATATAGAAAAGGCTCCCAAGCGTGTGAAATGATTGTTAATAAGTAGAGCACTTGCAGAGGAATCAAAGTTGATATGAACACCACTAACTGTTCCAACTTTCAGAGGTCATAAATAATCATTAACCTGCAGTTACTGTTAGTTTAAACTAGTTACACACACATGTTTTTAAAAGTAACAAGTATCTTATCACAGCAAAATCCTGCTAAGCAAGTGAGCATTAAGAAAGAAACTTCCTTGAAGCTCAATATATTAGGTCTTGATTGGTGCAGAGGCAGATATCTAATCTAAATTGTAGACATATGTATGTCATTAGTCTCACCATCAACAAGTTCCCTCTACAATTGAGAGAGGGTCCCAAGGCAGGATGAGTTCCCATCTGAAGCAATCTCCCACTGTTGACCATTGAGAAAACCTGACATAGAGCAGCTGCCTAATATTCACATGATTAAAGTTAAGGGAAATCCACTGCCTGATGTCAGAAATGAACTTCTGAGTAGTTTTAGTTGGAATCAAGCAGATGACCTTACAGACAGAAATATGTCTATGTTTTCCATTGTAATTGTTCTGTATGTTTTTCATGATCCTGTATTTGTTTATGAGATTTCTTTATTTTTTATTGTTTATGTGATTTATTTAAAGCTTGTTAAGTTTGTGAAAAGGATTATACAGTAATATGGTCTTGTGATAGTGAGGAATCAAACTCCGTGACCCTTCCTGGCACACAGTATATATAGTTTTTCACCATGGAATATTTTACCTCTCTGAACTAGCAAAAAAGCTAATATACTTTCCAGCTTTGAAAACAATCTCTAAATATAGTCATATGATCAAACCCTGACATGATCTGTATATAAGGAATGAAAGAAAAGCTTTTTAATGTGTTCTTCAATTGCATCAATTTCCTGAACAAAGAGGATTTAGATAAGGCAATTACAAAGGGGCTGTTGGAGGAAACAGTCCGGTTGAGTGCATTGTTAGGTTATCACTGTTCTGAATAGACTCAGCTATGCATCATTAGTATCATACGCCTAGAAGCTGATTGCCATCAGTTAAGCGGTTGGTGTCTGAACTTCTGTTACTACTGAAACATAAGATTTGGCTATAGAAGACTGTAGAAGACTAATGTATGGAAAACTAATGCCTTTAAGATTCCATGTAGACAGAGTTGTTGTCTGTATGAGAAACAGGTTGTTGTGGTTTAACCCAGCAGGCAGCCAAACACCACACAGCCACTCACTCACTCACTCACTCCCCCCCACCCCCCAGCAGAGTGGGACGGGTGAGAAAATTAAAAAAAAAAAAAAGTAAAATTCATGGACTGAGATAGAGACAGTTTAATAGAACAGAAAAGGAAGGGAATAATAGTAATAATAATGGTAGAATATACAACATGAGTGATGCACAATGCAATTGCTCACCACCCGCCGACTGATGCCCAGCCCATCCCCAAGCAGCGATCCCCCCTCCCCGATGAACCCCCAGTTTATGTACTGAGCATGACGTCATATGGTATGGAATACCCTGTTGGGTCAGCTGTCCTGACTATGCTCCTTCCCAGCTTCTTGTGCACCTGGTAGAGCACGGGAAGCTGAAAAGTCCTTGACGAGTGTAAACATTACTTAGCAACAACTAAAACATCAGTGTGTTATCAACATTATTCTCATACTAAATCCAAAACACAGCACTATACCAGCTACTAGGAAGAAAATTAACTCTATCCCAGCTGAAACCAGGGCACAGGTTTAGAGCGTTCTTATATGGGCAGCAGCACTACCAATTTCCTATATGTCCAATGGGAAAAACAAGCTTGAGTAATAGGCAGTTTTAAATTACTTGGAGATTTATGGACTGAAGAGAGCAATGCATTGTCAACATGAAGAATTGCCATTAATCAACCTAACCCCTACCTGCTGCTCCTGGAAAGTAAGTGCCAAATTACTCTGTTAAGTCAGATGCCGTGGTACAGGAAATGGTCATTCCTGATGAGTATGATAGTCAATCTTACTCTAGATCAGCTTAGCTCTCCACGAAGAGCCAAATTTAAAATCTCAGTAAAGCTGGGCCACAAGAAGGTCATGAGAGGAAGACAGTTCTGTGGTTGGAACATGTAAGAACAAAGGGAAGAGCAATTTTCAGTATTGAGATCTAATAGTAGTTTATCGTGCAATCTTGGACAGCATTTAGTTTGAACACTCAGGGATCTTCCGATTTTTTGTGCATGATTTGACAGATGCAGTAACTAAGCTCCGAGTAAACTGTGGGAATTTTAAATGTGTCTTCTTTTAAGTTCCTTAAATTTGATTATTGCTAGGATGAATAATTATGTCGCACTTTATAGGATATTTCAAGTGTTTTGACATCTTTGCATGATTCAGGATATAGAAATGTAAAATGTTATTGACAACGTAACATCCAAGATAAAGTTACGAGAAAGCAGATGAAAGCCTGCTATATATCACGGAAACAAAACACAGAGGAAGGTTTTGAGCTGAACTGACCACATGATTTGGTCTTATAGAGAAAGAGGTAATTAGAAATTGGGAGCATACATCCAGCATTACAAATCTGAACTCTTCTCTCCTCAACCTGAAGAGTGGATGCTTCCACTCTCCATAGGCAGGCTACTTACTTTAATAAACAAGCCTTTACCAGAATGGTCACCAAGTGTCTAGAATTACTACAACACATGCCCCAGTTCCAAAAAGGCTGAGTGGTTTATTGCCTAGAACATCTTCTAAGCTCCTTTGGGAACCAGAGAATAGGAGATCTATAGCAGAAGACTTTTGATGAGATTAATCTGTTGCCTAAAAGTCCTGATTCTGCCATTGTTTTCTTACAGACAGATATTGCAGAAGAGTTGTTTGTTAAGACGAAATGCTCAATGTTTTCAAGTCAATGTTTTACCTTTACCAAGCAACTTCTACCAAAGATATTGAAGACATTGCACACAAAAGACAGAAATTATAGAGATATGTAAAACCATTGTCTTCTCTATTCCATTCTTCAGCTACCTCTGTAATAGTTCCTGTAAAGCAGAGGAGTATCTCGTCAATATGGAAGGGGAAGAAGAGCTAGCATATCGGTATGGTCACATCAGAAGGGCATTATTTTCATTACAAAACCAAACTTCCAGTCCTCTCCCTTCTTCATGTGAAAATACTAGTGTTCTGGAATTAATTGTCTTATTTTAGTTTATACCTTATCAAGGGAGTGGTAGCTTTACTTGGTAAGGCTATACTTTATAGCACTGTTTTCTCAATGCTCTGGAAAATATAACTATGAAGGCAAAACCAGGGACCAGTGGAAGTGATCAGCACACAATTGGATTTGCATGAAAGGAAGGATGATTAGTGCTGCATTTGTTGCAAAGATTTGTATGCAAAATCCAAGGTATCATTGGAAACACTTCATATGATGTTAGAGATGACCATGTGAATAGCTTCAAATATGAAGACATGCAATGTCTAAAAAGCTGCCTGGCCTTTCCCCTTTCTTACATGAGGGAATGGTAATGTAACTTTCTGGATTTTTGCATATATATAATGTTTATAAATCAATTTTAATATTGTAATTCATTTTTATACACCTTTAAAAAATTGAGTTGAGACTTACTCTTATGTCATTGAGAGCTAAAAGAACAACATTCTAGAAATCACATCTGTCATTGGCAAAATTTGAATCCCTATTCCATAATCCTAATCATCACTGGTTTAACATTGCCATAACAAGGGTTTTTTTAATTTCTTTAATGGTTTTAGGTATAAGACATGAATATTGTGTTACAATGTCCCTTCATTTGGTATGTTTTACCATCTCAAACCAGTTGGTGACTCTGGGATAAAATCACTATACAGGCATAAAACAGGAACTGCTATGACAAATATCTTATTTGGGTGGTTACCTTATTTTGACTACTGAATTTTGCATAAGCTCTTCTGTTATGATGCTGATAGTTCCTGAAAAATGTTTATGCTCTGTGGTAAATTTGGAGGGAATTTTACTAGTACAGAGCATTGTTTATTGAAAGATTTTTACAATGTAAGTAAGAAGACAAAAATAAGATATACTATTAGTTTAAAGAATGAGTTATGAAGAAATTGTTCCTGGGGAGCAGAAATAGAGACAATACTGTTCAAAAAAAGTAGAGAGGGAAGTTATCTGCTGGTGAGAAGAAAGATTGTCTGTCTTATCAGGCACATTGACAATCAAGGCCAGCCAGAAAATGAAACCAAATGTTCAGGTATCACCTAAGGTTGTAGCTGAGGATGAATTGCCTAAATCCATGTAAACAGAATTCTGAGTTTTAGTAGTTTTTTTCAAAAAAGGAGACAATTCTGTATATAAGGTTCACATACACTAATAACATCTGTAGATTTTCTAAACATTTATTTAAAATATTATTTTCCAGTGACCTTTATTTTAAGAAAAGAAAAATATGTTTTTACTTTTTTACTTTTGTCATTGTTTTAATTAGAGCAATCAGCAGCCTCCAACATAGACACACACACACACAGATTCTATTCTTTCTTTCTTCCCACATTTACCTTCAAAGTTGACTTTGCAGTTCTAACTCCTAACCTATTGGATTTAGCAAATGCATTTAATTCTTCTTTTTTTTTTTTTCCCCAGTTCCTCTTATCTGTTATCATTTTGCAGCATTCGTATTTTCCTCAGAGCAAAAGTTTGACTCATACATTGTTGTTTCTCTTTGAAGCATGGAGATCTGAATACTAACATGACCCAACATGAGCAGGTACTGAAACTGTCAACTGTAATTTAACAGTTTATTAAGTAAATAAGGCAGCTGTTATGAGAAAGAGCTTTTGATATGACACCACCCAGCTAAAAACATCACCGAGATATAAATGTATTCCTAATAGACTGCCACCAGACTGACATCCACCTTCCACAGGTACTGAAAGGAAAAAATTATGACAAAAGCTGAAAGCAAATTCATACACATGCATGTGCACACATGAGTATTCACAAACTGACAGGCACAGAGATATGAATGAGGCCAAAGCTCAGAGTCCTTTATATGCTTACCTAAAGGATGTTGGACCTAGCAAATTATTGATTCTCTCCTCTCTTTTCTTTATTTTTTTTTCTTTGCCTTTATTTTCTAAGTACTGTGTACTTATGATAATGCTGGAAGTCTTAAAAAAGCCCCCCAACGTTGTTCCATCAGACAATAGACATTGTGAAACAAACAGAAGAAGAAACAAGTTACTGGAAGGAAATTTGACTTGGCAAAGAGGGTACCACATAGCAGTAGAGGAACAGGAATAACTGAATCCACATATCCAGATGGAATGATTCATGTATTTTCTCAAATAAAAAATAAATCATACACACAGCTCTGGAGCAAACTTAAGATACACTAAAACAGCTGTCATAAAGAAAATACTTCAGATGTTCTTTGTTGCTTTGATGAGAAAGGATTAATGCTGGGAGTTAGCAATGTTCTGCTGTCTGTAGCAGAAGCACATCCTCACTCTTTTGGCATGTCTATAGATGTTGTTTCCCTTTTGGTGATCTTCAAGTCAAGGCTGTATGAGCTGAAGTCCTGCATCACCATTCCAATGACAGTTCAACCAGTGATGTAGAGCTGAACTTCACTTGCTTATGCATAAACATCCTATGGAAGTCATGCCTCCTCCAAGGATAATATAACTTTATACCCGTGATACCCTCCACTTGCTTCAAGGCTATATTCCCCTTTGTTCCAAGATTAAGGCAAAATGGACCATGGAGGTGTTTCTTTTCTTCTGTCTCAGACTGTGATTTTACTAAATTCATATGTAGTTAGATTTTACTAAATTCATATGTCCCATGCTTACAAAATGAAAGAAGGCAATCCGAGGCAATATTTTTATTCTTTTTTATCTCTGAAGTTGTAACTGCAGATCACAATATCATTGGGTAGAAATCCCACCCCTTCATCTTCAGTGGAAACACTCATCACTACTCCCTGCAGATCTGTGACCACATAGATGGTGTGTAAACAGGGTTCAAGCTGGGGTTTAGAGGGAGCATTCACTTCCTGTGATGATATTAGAGAAGCTTTTCCTTATTTTCATTTTGGCATAAAACCGTATAGATCTGATCTAAACCTTTTTGTGAATCACTTAACACTTGCCTTTTTTCCTTTTTTCCTCTCTCTTATTTCTGTCCTCTATTCCTCCATTTCTGGTCTTATTGTTTTTCCTTTTTCCTTCCCCTCATCTTTTCCAACATGAAGAAACATGTTTATTAGAAATGTGGAATTTAAGAAAGTAGAAAGACAAAATGGAGAAAGTCTGATTGTTCTAGCCAGGCAATACTTTGAATTTACAATTGTCCTCTTACAGTTAAAAATTACATTTCTGCTGTCTTACACCTAATGCTCCAATTTTGAGCCCAGTTTCTAGACTGGAGGGTTGGAGATCAATTGCCAGACTTCCTGTATGATATCAAAATTATGGGCCAAAGTGAGTTACCTTAAGATATTCAGGAGTGTACTTTTAAGGGAGGATTCTTTGAGGATTTGCATGGGCTGTGGGCATTACACATCTCACAGGAAGTCGAGAGGGCAAGTGTACTAAAACATGTGAGCTCTTCAGATAATATGGTAATACAGTCTTAAAAACACTCAGCAAGGTGGACTTTTTTTTATAGATTTTAGAAAAGGATAAGATTAAAATATTTACTTAGGTTTAACTTTAAGTCCATAAAATAATCTTGACAAAATGCGCTGAAATGAACTAGATTAAAAAATAATTTAAAGATTGTCTCAATTTTGTCTTCTTAACTGTAGGTCTGAGTTTAGCAGAAAATTTTCCTTTAGCATCAAAATGATTGTAGTCCAGTTCCACAGTTACAAAGCCTTCTGAAAATACCCAGGTAGTACTATCACTGTGGAGAACAAGGCTGTTCTCAAGTATAGCAGCTCCTGAATGAAGCAATACAGCACTGGGCCCAATTTTAAACTGCATTACTAAATGAACAAAAGTTAAATGAATCCTCAAATGGAGGTGTCTCTGACAGCTTCATGATGTTTTGATGATAAAAAACTTCCCTCCTTTACTTGCTAAAAGTTATTTTTAATTGCTTTCTTCTCATAATTCTGTTTTTTCTCAGACACATTTCTAGTTAGTCAGTAGAAATGTAAAAATGTAATAAAATCAGCAACATTTCGATGTTGTTGATGTCAAATAACATTTTGCATGAGTTCCTAATTTTGCATAACTTCCTAATTTCTAGAGGCAAGTGTCTTGACTTACTGAGCTGGCATAACTTGAATAGTTAGGCTAATGGTAGAGGCCCATAGTCCAACCTTCTGTATGTTACTATTAGGGAAGTAACTTTAGTTAAATAAGCACAATTAGGAAAAAAA
This sequence comes from Pelecanoides urinatrix, assembly GCA_013400755.1. Classification (NCBI taxonomy): domain Eukaryota; kingdom Metazoa; phylum Chordata; class Aves; order Procellariiformes; family Procellariidae; genus Pelecanoides; species Pelecanoides urinatrix. The sequence continues at coordinate 105,561 of VZTQ01012231.1, forward strand.
ACCCCACATAACTGAAAGAAAGAAAACTTATACAAGAATATTTTTCTGGCTACTTGCCATACCAGTCAACAAGCAGCAGCTTGAAGCAATTCACCAACCAGTAAAGATCAAGCTGTTTGGAAGATGATCTCCACCTTATAGAAATGATCCACCTCAGCGCAAAGTGGGACAGTACAACCCCACCATCAGGGATGTCTGACCCTGGAGAATCTCCAGGGATGTCTGGGACCCAGCCTGACCCAAGGCAGTTAACACCCTGTTCCTCCCAACTGCTGACAAATGCCATTGTGATCATTCAAGAAGCTGGAAAATAGGGCCTGAATAAGCCCTAACAAATAGGCGTAAGCATCAATATTTGAAGTCTAACAGTAATATTAAGACTTTCATAACTGGGAAGTTTATTCAGCCTTGTGAAATACTTGGGGCTGGTATTCATGGATTATTTACTTTCTTTCTCACCTACCTTGAAAACACACTCTTTATCATAATGTTTTGAGAGAGAGCCACAAAGGAATTTTTTACGTAGGACCCGATCTGACAAACCTTAATGTCGATTAAATGCAATTACACTGTAACTTTGATGTTATACTTGGAGATTTTCCCAGCATTTGTGTAAATAAAGCAGAAAGGGTTTGGTTCCCAACATGGCAGATCACCAAAGTTTCCATTGCTCCATACATAAACTGCCATATACTACTTCTTTTTAAATTCTCCAGCAGAGCTACATAAGAATAGTTCCATGTTCTTCCTCAGCCTCAAGTTTAAAAGGTCGTGTACATCTTCCTGTTCATTGTTAAGAAATATTTATAATACAGCAGCACACGGTGTTTCCACCCTGTAAAACTACCTCCATTAATAGAATCTGAACTCATCGTGGGCTCTGTTCCAGCTGTGTAAAATCGAATTACTAGGAAACCACAGTTACTCACTGCATTGCCTGTGATTATGTTTTCTGCACTCAGTAATATGTGGAAAACCCCTCATTTTCTTCAAGTCATTTGGAAAACCACTTATTTTCAATTAAGTTCTCATTGCTGTAATTTACCTATACATGGTCAGCACATTGTTACATCTGCAGACAATCTAGTATGAAATTTTTCCACTTTTGTCTGAGGAATCTCTTCCTGCTCTAATACAGAGGGTGTATATCTCCTCTTATGATTATCAGATCTTACAGTTTGCAATTCCCCATGACTGCATAATGGTTTCTAAATCATCTGGGTCTTAATGAAATACACTGATTTTAAAAATTTTTTTAAACTTAGCTCTGGATCCAAAACATTATATCTAGCCACACCTCTTTATGCTAATCACTTCAACTCAAGTAGCTGTTGTAACTAGTGAAGAATGAATGGAGTCTTACGGCTGTAAACTGTGTAACAAAGCCCTGCGTTTGTCATAGTCTGAATGGTAAGCGCAATACTCTCGTCTAGTAGCTACACTAAACCTATTTTTTTCCATTAACTCCTTGGCACCCTTTCCTCTCTACAGCTTTAACAGAACAGATCCTCAGTCTGCTTTTTTCTATTTTTAGTATTTTGCAAGGGGATGTTCAGTCATGGGAATATATGCTAAAGTTCACTCGGAAGCAGACTTCAAGCACTTCAAGATCATATAGGATGCTGATGAAAAGCTGAGTTTCAGCTTTCTTCCTTTGCTTATGTTTCCATCATCCATGGTAACCTGACTTTAATCCAGATGTGTGCTTCCATCAGATAAGCAGAAAGTAAGAGCACATTTATGTGCTGAAGGAAGATGACATGTGTACTCACCCATTAGTGAGCAAGCAGAACAAAGTTACACACACACACACACACGTACCATGATGACATTACAACTGCTTTCAGATTTTGCTTTGTCAGTCAGCCATATGTGTGCTGTGGATAGATTAATGCAGGATTTAAGGAAGAGATGAACATCATCCTATTTGTCCCCATTTCCAGAGAAGGTCTCTCAGATAAACACCAGTAATAGCTGGGCCTGACCTGCTTTCAGAGCATAAGCCTACACATACTCAGACACAGGCTTACTTCACATGCATTCAGACTGTTTGCATAGAAGATCATGCACCAGCAAGAATTTGGGCAAGGGGATAAGGAAAGACAAGATAGACCCAAACACGGAATTGTTTAGAATATGGATGGGTCAGACATACATTCATTCCTCTTTAGCTGAAGTCTAGCACCGACTATATCTCAGAACAATTTGTCCTTGTTCAGCACTGGGTAATAAATTGGGCATGGCTGTGTGGATGCTCCCTCCTAGTTGCTGTATGCAGCAAAGAATGAAGAGGTGAATAGGACAGCCTGAACTTAGCACGGGCATGCTGTGCTTCAGAACAAGCATGTTGGCTGAGCTGGCTTTCCAAGGGACAGGCCACCCTTTAGGTCATCACACAGAGCCAAGGTGGCCTAGCAAAATGAACTGAGGAAACCCTCAGCAGCAATAAAATACACCATTTTTCTTGACACTTTCCCTCTGTTGGTATTACCTCTAGTATATCTGATGGATGCATTTGGTATATTTTCATGATTATTATGGTACAATGCCTAAACATAGGTGGATAAGAAGTTTCTTCTGAGAACACCACTACATCATTCCTCTATTGTGACATGGGTAGTTTTTAGGGCGAGCGGAAGAATACTGTTTGGAGGCAAAACAGAGAGATTACTGTCAGGGTGTCTTGACTTGTGTCAGCAACTTGGGCTGATTCATTTTGCTTGATATATCAAACGCCCGAATCACTTAGATGACGAAGCGCCCAATGTGTTACGTGTGTTGTAGCATTACATTACAGGATTTATTCTTAGCTCTTACTTTGCACACCTTTTCCAAATTGAGGCACTTTCATTCTAGCACAAAACGTTTCACTCTTTTTGCCACTGTAGTGAAATGTTATCAAACTGAGAGTACCAAGTACTGACTAGGAAAGGATTTTCAAGGCTTCAAACATCTCCATGTGCCCTAAGGAACACAGGCACTATTTATTATATAGATCAGTATAGGAATTTACATGAAGTCTGTCCCCACAGACTAACTGAGCAAAACCACATCCAGGAGCACAGAAAAACTGGGAGTGGAAGGGCTACCTAAGCCCAGTGCTGCCCACATGAAAAGAAAAAAAAAAAGGTGTTGTTGTTGTGTCATACTGAATCAGTGAATCTTCAGTTAAACGCTTGTTGAATTATTATGCAGCTACAATGAACATGTTCTCAGAAGGACTTGATAAGCAGGAAGAACTGGTTGCAAATGTGATAATCAGTGGCATTCTTGAAATAGGGGAGTTAAAGGTACTGAAGGGTGTGAGAGTAGCGGAGTACAGACCCTGGATTTCAGGTGAGCAGATTTCAATCTGCTCTGGTGGGTGGGATTCCACAGGAGGAAACTCTGAACTGAACTCTAAAGGAGCTCAGGAAAACCTGTAGTTCTTTAAGGACAGCATCCTCCAAGTGCAAGAACAGCCCATCCCAGTACTCAGGAACACAAATAGATGTCTCAGAAGATTGGTTTGTCTAAGCAGGGAATTCATGATGGAGCTCCAATGCAAAAAGGCAGCATACAGAAGTGGAAGCAAGGTCAGATTACAAAGGAGAAATATTGCATAAACAGGTAGGAATGGTGTTAGGAAAGCTAAAGCTCAACTAGAGTTGACACTCGCAAGGACATCAACATCAACAAAAAGGGCGTCTATTGTAATGTTAATAGTAAAAGCTGGAACAAAGGAAATGATGGCCTATTCTTGAATGGGTGGGTAATTTAGAGTCAGTGGACATAGAAAAGGCTGAGGTACACAATGCCTGCTTCGCTCAATCTTCACCAACAAGCTCTCTTAGGCTTGGCAGGAGAATTTAATGAGAAGGAGAACTAGTGGAAGACTGAGTCAATAATCACAGGTTGGGGAACTACAAGCTGAATAGCTTCACTTTAGTCACTGGACAAAATAATGGAGCAAGTCCTCTGGGGACATGAGGAGAAGGTGATTTGGAACAGTCAGCATGGATTTGCCAATGTTAAATCATGCCTGACAAACTTGATTGCTTTCTGTGATAAAATGATTTGATTTGTGGATAAGGAGAGAGCAACAGATGTTATTTACATCAAATTTGGCAAAGCCCTTTCTTGCTCAGTATTTTTGTATTCAAGTTAGGACATTGTGGTCTAGATGGGTGGACAACCACATGCATAAAAACTGATTGAATAGTCAGGCTCAGAGGGGACTGGTTAATTGATCAGTAGACTGTATTCTGCCTGGAGACCAGTAACCAGTGGGTTATGGCAGGGGTTATTCCTGCAGCCTGTCTTGTTCAACATCTTTATCAATGGCCTGGAGGAGGTGACAGAGTGCTTGCTCATCAGCTTTACAGATGATGCCAAACTGAGAGAACCAGTTGATACATGTGGGAGCAGGACTGCCATCCAAAGGGACCTAGACAGGCTGGAAGAATGGACTGAAAGGAAGCTTCTGAAATTCATCAAGTGTACATTGAAAGTCTGCACTGCAACAGTGCAGGCTGGGAACTGATCGGCTGGGGAACAGCTCTGCTGGAAAGGCTCTGGGGAATCTTGGTAAACAGCTGAATATGAACCAGCAGTGTACCCTGGCAGAAAAGGAGGCCGACAATATCCTGGGCTGTATTCAAAGGCACGTAACAAGTAGGTTGGGAGAAGTGATTATTCCCCTCTATGCAGCAATTCTTAGACCACATCTAGAGTACTGCACCCAGTTTTTGGTTCTCCAATATGAGGAAGACAAACTGAATGAGACGAGAGGAAGGCCACAAAGATAGTCAGAGGAATGGAACATTTGCCCTGTGAGAAGATGCTGGAGGAACTGAGGTTGTTCAGCCCAAGCAAGGGAAGGCTTCAAGCAGACTTAATAGTAGCCTTCAAGTACATATGAAGAAGTTATTGAGAAGATGGAGCCAGGTTCTTCACAGCAGTGCGTGGTGGGAGGACAAGAGGCAAGAGACAAAATTAAAACAAGAGGTTCGAACTGGATATAAGGAAAAAGTTTTTCACTATGAGGACAGTTCAACCTTGGAACAGGTTTCTCAGAGGGTTTGTGCAGTTTCTTTCCTCAGAGGCTTTCAAGATCAGATTAGAGGAAGCCCTGAGCAACCGTGTCAGACCTCACAGATGACCCTGCTTTGAGTAGGAGTATGGACAAAATAACCTCCTGATGTCCTTCCAACCTGAATTATTTCATGATCTTAGGATCCTAGTTCTCTAATCATAGGAACTCTGCCCCAACAGAGACTGTATCAAACAAAATATATTGTACCCTGTTCTATCCATGTTCTGTATCACCTCCTAAAGATACAGATTAAGATGGTTAGAAAGAAGATTCTCAGTTCTGTCTGTAGGCTTCCCTGGCTAAGTCTTTCTGAGCTTATATGGCAACAAGGACCTAAACTTGAAAACTCAAAATCTTCTTTGAAAACTAAGTCATTTCTTCTCTTGTAGCCATATGATCCATATCATGAAATGGGGAGCTATTCCATACTAAACAGCTGTACCTGGTTAGATTTCTTTTCTTTTGACTTTTCAGTGCCAAGACAATGGATGAAACATCACCCACAGAGAGGTTAAATAGTGATTAAACACTTTCGAATTTGTTTCATGCATTCGCATTCCTTCAAATTACTTTTTAAAAAATCTCCTGTCCTTAATGGATTTTGGTTTATTTAGTGACATGTAGAACTAGTCAAACAGGACTCTCACCATTGCCGACTTTATTTTTTTTTATGTGTGACAGGGCTTTCCTAGTCTCAAAGGTGAAATACACAAGTAGGTGGCAAATACAAACAGGAGAGGGTTACTTGTATGCATACTGAAGTTTGCTCAGTGATTACAAACAAACAATTCCCACTTGTGTGTATGTGGGTGGGTGTTTGATGTGATCAAAATGAATAGAAATAGACTAAGCAAGTGCCTCCAAAGGTTCAGAAATCTTATTTCAAAAGGATGCAACTCATAAAAAAACCGTACTAATTTGAAAATGAAAGAAAGAGGTAGAAATTGAAGATCAGGTGCAGATAATAGAAGAGGATTGAAACAACATGACTAAGGAGTGCCCTGAAACATAAGAACCTTGACTAATGGGGACTGTGAAGGTAAATGGGAACAAGGAGCCCATACTAATGAGCTACCTGAAATACTCAGAAGAAAAAAAAAAAAAAAGCAAAGACTGCAGGAACTCAGATACCATTATTCAAGAGAACAAAAACTTCTGAGCTGTAATATTGCACTTCTCTTTACTAGATCTCATAGTATTTTATAAATAATGATGAATTTAAATAAAATCAGGTCAGAGTACAAGTGAAACACTAGTAGTTTTACTCTGTAGTTTGGGGTTTTAAGGCACTTATTTGGTGTTCAGAAGGTCAAATCCACATCTTTTTTTTCCAATGACTAATTACAAAATGTTGAGTAGCTTCATGAGGACAGGCTGAAAGAACCACAGCCTAGATGTAATGGCTGTGTATTCTGATTTTGTATCTTGAAAATAAGTTGAACCATTTTTAGACCCCTAAGCCCAAGGAAGTTTGGAGAGCTGCTGAGATATCTCCCTTTGATCTGACATTAACTGCCAAGAATATGCAGGACTGTCTGGTCATCTCTCCTCCTTAAGCATTTCTTATTTGCTGACTCAGATGGTTTCTCAACCAAGTTGCTGTGTAGTATGAATTTCTTTTTTTTTGGTGTTTCACCATTGTGGGTTAACCCCAGTAGGCAGTTAAGCCCCATACAGACACTCGCGCACTCTCCCCTAGCGGGATGGGGGAGAAAATTTGTCCTGGTTTTGGCTGAGATAGAGTTAATTTTCTTTCTAGTAGCTGGTATAGAGCTGTGTTTTGGATTTAGTATGAAAAGAATGTTGATAACACACTGATGTTTTAGTTGTTGCTAAGTACCCTGCTAGTCAAGGACTCTTCAGAGGCTGGGCGGGAACATAGCTGGGACAGCTGGCTCAGCTGGCCAATGGGCTATTCCATACCATATGACATCATGCTCAGTATATAAAGCTGGGGAAGAAGAAGGAGGGGGGATGTTCGGAGTGATGGCGTTTGTCTTCCCAAGTCACCGTTACGCGTGATGGAGCCCTGCTGTCCTGGAGATGGCTGAACACCTGCCTGCCGGTGGGAAGTGGTGAATGAATTCCTTGTTTTGCTTTGCTTGCATGCGTAGCTTTTGCTTTGCCTATTAAACTGTTTTTATCTCAACCCACGAATTTTCTCACTTTTACTCTTCCGATTCTTTCCCCCATCCCACCGGAGGGGGAGAGTGACTGAGTGGCTGTGTGGTGCTTAGTTGCTGGCTGGGGTTAAACCACAACAGTCCTTTTTGGTGCCCAACATGGGGGATAGAAGTGAGAAAACTTGCGGGCTGAGATAAAGACAGCTTAATAAGTAAAGAAAAAGTTGAATGCGCAAGTGAAGCAAAATAAAGAGTTCATTCACTACTTCCCATCCAGGAAAGCAGGGCTTCATCATGTGTAACAGTTCCTTGGGAAGACAAATGTCCCCCCCTTCCTCCTTCTTCCCGCAGCTTTTATTTCTGAGCACAACATCATATGGTATGGACTATCCCTTTGGTCGGTTGGGGTCAACCATCTCAGCTGTGTCCCCTCCCAACTTCTTGAGCACCCCCAGCCTCCTCGCTGGTGGGGCAGTGTGAGAAACAGAAAAGGCCCTGATGCTGTGCCAGCACTGCTCCGCAATAATTAATGCATCCCTGTGTTATCAACACTGTTTTAATCACAAATCTAAAACACAGCGCCATACGAGCTACTATGAAGAAAATTAACTCTATCCCCAGCAAAATCAGTACATTCAATTAATTTTCTCTGTATATCATGTGCAGGAAGCCTAGATGGCTAAATGACAGCAGAAGATGCCAGTGTGGGAGAAACCCCCAAATTAGTCAGTACAATAATGATATAAGACAAGAGCCCAGCCCCCAAACCTCCAAACTCAGCCCAGATGTCTAATGAAATAATGTGCAGCCCCAGGAGAATGATTTAAAGCAACCTTCATTAAGTACTCAGTTATCTTATATGCTTCTATATTCTATTTGCATATTTTTCAGGTATGCCTACAGAAAAGATAATACTATGGAAATTGCCTGAACTTTTCTGTAGGTCCTATGTTCTCAAAATGCTTTTGATGCTGCTATGCAATTACCATTAAAAATAAAGATTCTAATAACAACGTAGCATTTGTGTCTGACCATAAAGACAAGTTCAAGACTAAAACTGCAGTTCCTGAGAAGAAAAAAATATATATTTGTATAAACAGAGGAGAATTTAGGTATAGGTGTCTTGCAAAATCTGTATGTACAGATAGATGTTTTAATGGATTTCAGCAGTTAGGAGTCTGCAAAGATGATAATGAAAAAATGATTCATAAATTGGTAAGCTATCTCATTTCTGACCTTCGACAATGTCACTCTGAATGACAAGTCCATTATGAGGAGGGACACGGTAGCTTTTTTCACATTACTGTGGAAAAGAAACAGTTATGCCTTTGTTCTCATGGGCCCCACCTTTTTAGTACATTATTATACACAGTCAGCACTACAACAGGTGCAGTTATGTTTCTCTTTATTTCAGTTTTTTGGATTCGATTCCTTTGTTTTATGAGCCTATACTGAATGTACTAGTTTGCATACCTTTTGCATATGGCTCAGCACATAAGGGGAGGTGCCCCCCAGACAAATACAATTCTAGGCTTTCTTGAATTGTATGTTAGTCCAGAAGAAGCTTGTGTCTGAAAATGAAATTGATGTGATTAAGAAGTAGATGGGAGATTAGGAGAAGACCCAGGGGAAATTATATATGTGAGGAATACCTCAGAAGGTTGAGAATTTTTCTGTATTTTAGCCCCAGGATAACATCTTCCTATAAAATCTCATTTTCTAACAAGCTATGCACATTAATTTTAGTATCAGGTTGCATGTGATATTAAAAGGGAAATTTTATTTGTCACAGAGCTGCAAAACCCTCTAAAGCAGCTTGTAAGTCTATCATGTAATAAAACGAGGGAAAGTCTTGATCATATCTCTTCCTGTCAGGGAGTGGCCCCAGTGCTACTGATTGACAAAAGGCATTTGGGATTAAAATAGAGAGTTTTAAAAGACGAGCTGGCAGATTATTCCACACTCAAATAATTATATGGAAGTATATAGGGAAGGAGCTGCTGGCGTAGTGAACAAAGAGAAGGACAGAAGGACAGAAACAGAAAAATACTTCTTCCTGCTAAAGAAAATCCAGACATACAGGAGGTTAAAATATGAAGCAAATGCACATATAGAGGAAGTGTTTCTTAGCATAGATCATCAAAAGGGGTGTCAGAACCACTTATCACCTACAACACAGACATGACTGTTGTGAATTAAAAGATTTCTTTAATTAGCTATTAGCAATATACTCTGACCAGTCGATAGGAGAGGTAGTCTCACATAGGCAGACACACTTAAACATAAAGATTTTATTACTTTAGCATTCAATCACATGCCTGAGTCTTTGGACTTAGGTCTTTGAAAAGCATTGGTGATGCAAGGTTTTAGAAAAGATCTTCCCATGAAAATACAGAGTTACTGACTATATCACTTTACCCTTTTGCTTTTAATAGTGAAGAGTTGTGCTATAGTTAGAAAGTGCCCTCACTTTTCAGCATTCATATATATTCGAGTTCAAATAGGTCACCTACTTTGTATTGCGAGGAGGTAGTTCTGACACTGGATCATTTGGTCTGCATTGATTGTTCTGCCAATAACAAAAGCACCCTTGTGGCTGCATTTGTACTTTCCTAAAGGAGTCCTCTCTCAGGCTTTCCTAGCACCCAGTTCACCAACTACTGATATTGGAAAGCCCTCTTAAAAACACTCAGAGATCACTTCCAATGATATTCGCTTTACCTGAGCAGTGTTCAAGGCTATAGATAAAATATTCATGAAGGAAAAATGTTGAGGAAAGCCATAAATGGCAACTCCTGTTTGGAGTGATGAAGAGGGGGAAATACATTGCTACCATATGTAAAAAGCATTTAAAAATATCCTATCTTTGCCCTTCACAGAGAATAGGAGGGGAACATCCAGGCTTGTTGTGAAAAGGTGGTGGCTAAAGATCTTAGCACAACCAAATAACCTGGACTGACCACATGTCTTTTAGCATGGATTCCACCAGACCATGACTCTGATGAAGCTGTTATGCTCTAAGTCCAGTTAGGATCACCATCTGCAAGCTGATGAGCCACTCCTTCCATCAGCCCCTCCCTGTGAGATTAGTATTTGTTAAAGGTCACTTGCTTTAGAATTATGATTGACACCCAGATATGTGTGTGCAGGCTGTCCAGAGTCAGTGCTAGCTGTTGACATGATGCCATGAAGGTGACCTTTTGCACATTGACATTTATGATCCATTCCTGATTATTTCATGTGTGGAATATCATGTGGTCTTACCAATGGGAGTTGGTGAGGCCCATCCCAAACATTGAGACATAGGAGGAATAAGCATGCCAGTGTTCCCAAACATTTCAGCTACATCCCCAGTGTATCACACAAGAGTGAGCCAGTGTCTGTTGCTTCAACAGGCCAGGGTACTGTCCCCAGGACACCAAGCAAGCTAACAGTACCATGAGCATAGCCTGAATAAAGAACTAACTCTTATCTGAATCCACTCTGTTTTGTGTCTGTCATAAAGGATAATATGTGGGAACAGTAAGTACATCTATGTGCAGAGGCAGCATAGATGGAATTCTGGGAAAATTGTAAGCAGCTGTGATCCCATTACTTTGTAAAAAAAAAAAAAAGGGAAACTTAGAATCATAGTTCAAGTTCTTCTGCTTGCATCTACCTTGTACCTCCTTGAAACCTGTTCTTGTCATTTTATTATCTTTCAGTTCAAGTGCAAGAAAATTAATTATATTACTCTTAGTCTTTTAATCTTTGAAATGTTTGGATTTGTCACATTTAGTTCAAGTCCTAGCATTTGCTATTTAAGACATCATCATCTACAGCTAAAAGTTTATAGCAGGTTTCTTCAGAAACCTAGTCTGAACTCACAGTTTATAACCAGCTTAAACAAATAGCTGAAGAGAAAACTTTCAGCCTATAATGCATATTTCTCATTAATTTAGTGTAAAAATTGCTTCAGGAATTGGCTTTCTGTCATTCTTTTCTCCTTTTCTGACTATGGCAGTACTGTGAAACTCTCTCTCTAATGAGAGAGAAAAAAAGCCTTTAAGGAGATGTGGGCACTTTTTTGTAGAGGCAAAGGGCCTTTATGAAGAACGGATTTTGCCTTGGTCAGGTAACAGCATGTCAACTCAACTTCAGCACCTCAGATGAAAAAATTCATCTCATAGAACTCCCTCCCTGCATTCCCTCCCTCCCTTTTCATCCTCCCTCTCTCTGTATCTCCCTCGCCCCCTCCCTTCCTCCTTTTCTTCTTCTCTTCCTCTCTCCCTCTCTCCTTCCCTCCTTCTCTGCTTCCCTCCTTCTTCTCTGCCCTTCGTCCCTACTTTCTTCCTCTCTCCCACTCTCCTTCCCTCCTTTTCCCCTTCCCTTCTTCCTTCATCCCTTCCTCTCTCCCTTCTTTTCTTCCCTCCCACCATTCCCCTCCTTCTTCCCTCCTTCCTTCCTTCCTCCCATATGATTTGATCATATCACAAACACCCTGATATCTAAACACTCATGTCTGTTCCTTGTTAATCCCCAAATGTCTGCATTAGCACTTATTGAATTTTTATGATCAGAGCATTCCAGTCTTATTTCTGCCAAATAAGTGTTTCTGTTTTTTGGACTCTATCAACTCAAAGAAATGTACCACAACATCGCAATATTATAAAGATGTATTCCTGCTGTAAAGCTAAGTTTTATAATTGTAAGCAACTTCCTCAAAAGTTAGGAGCTAAAGAGTCGTTCTTCAGTGTTTATCAATTTTATTGTCCCAAAGTTTGGAAACAATGTTTATAAAAATCGACTTTCCTGACCTATTCACTGGATGCTACTCTGAAAACTGTGTGACAGTATGACACAGCAACCAGTTTCTTCTCCAGCATGTACAGGCCTAATCAGCAGTACTGACGCCTCTTCGTTAGTCTGAGCCCAGCCATGGACAGCAAGCTTGAGGAGACCTGGGGTGGTGTTGTGAATGTTACACGCATGTGCTCTAAGCTTGATGAAACCAGGGAAAGGCTGAATTATGAAAAATTGCATATGAACTACAATTTAAGAAAAAGGTGCCAAGCTAAGGTGGGGTGCAGGTTCAGTGACTTAGGAGGAAACCCTCACTTTAATGACAGGCCAGACTATTTAAGTCTTACATAGCACATAAACTGTGAACTTTGCAAAACATGGTAAGCTTAGCATTTGAGAAAGTCTTCTTTGAGGCTACAAAGCAAAACCAGCCTTCCGTTGTCCTGTTGATATGCTTTAAGCAAGACTCTCAGGGAGCACAGTTTTCAAAATTCTTGTTCTTCTCCTAATTATCATTATACGATGTTTTGTGTGAAGCCTGCTAGGAACTTTATGAAGACCCATACCCTCCAAATTACTTCCAGAGGCCTTTCAATATGCTTCAGCTGATGTCCTTCAGCAGGTAAGGGCTTCACAACTTACTAGTTTGAAAGGTGACCCATAAGGCTATCTGAATGGCACTATCAATCAAGTATATCCTTAACCCTAAGGGATACAAGGTTATTGTTCATACTGGGGAACTGCAGTAATTAATGTGGTTTGTATGTCTATATCTAAGCCTATACAAATTCATATTGAACTCTAAAGTGCTGGTGGAGGACGAAATACAGGCACAAGACCAGATGGGAGAGGGGAAATTACAGGAGACAGTAAAGATGGACTTGCAATTTCATTTTATTTTAAATCTTCATTTTCTGGGGCAATGAGGATTCAAATAAAGAAGGCTATTAATATCTGAATAATAAGGGACAAGGATCAATTGTGACTTAAGAGGTTCAGATTGGACATTAGGAAAAATATTCTCACCACAAGGATGGTGCAGCACAGAAACAGATGCACAGAGGAGTTTTGGCTCTCCATCTTTAAGATTTTCAAGACTCTGGAAGACAAACTCATGGCAGACATGGTCTGATGTCGGATGATCTCAGATGTCCTTTACAACCAGTTCTTCTATGAGCCAATGCATAAATCTTACTAGAAATATGATAACCTCAAATCTTTCATTCATTTTTTTAAACACTTGCTTTTCTTATATCTTCAAATCCAACGTGACTTGTAAAATTCTCCCATAGATGATGCCACTGACTTGTGACCACTGGTTCTTATTTGTGGGAAGAATTAGTCCAGGCTATGGCACCTCTAGGTGAAACCCTAGAGCTTTATTTGTTAAGCACTGAACACTAAAAGAAAGGGTGAAGGGTGAATGAGTCAATTTCCTCCCAGAAGAGTTTTTCTGGACAAGCTAGTGAATTTTCTATTATTTATTGGAATCATAATGGGAAAAGCCAGAGAACAGTTTACAATATAAATGAGAATAGCATTGGGCAAGTACTATTTGTAACTTACTCTTATTTCCTGAAAGGCAGGACTGTTTATTCTGCTCCACAGAATTTGCCATAAAATTCTTTTTGATACAGAACCAGATCTCATCTTTTCCTATTTAAAAAGTTTTCCAAATGGAGATGATCTTAAACAGTGAGGAGATAATAACTAATACCCTGACAGCTGGTTGGGTCTGTGGGAAGCCTGAAACCACAGCTAGAAGAGGTGTGAAGTGCCTCACTCATCTCAGTCAAAGCTTTAGATGTTCTGTACTTAAGCAGCTAGGCAGTTTGAAAACTTCTTTCTCAAGATTTCTACTGGTGGACAAAAAGCTGGACACGAGCCAGCAATGTGCGCTCGCAGCCCAGAAGGCCAACCCTAGCCTGGGCTGCATCCCCAGCAGCGTGGGCAGCAGGTCGAGGGGGGGATTCTGCCCCTCTGCTCTACTCTGGTGAGACCCCCCTGCAGTGCTGCGTCCAGCTCGGGGGTCCTCAGCACAGGACAGACATGGACCTGTAGGAGCGGGGCCAGAGGAGACCACGAAAATTATAAGATGGATGGAACAGCTCTCCTATGAAGACAGGCTGAGAGAGTTGGGGTTGTTCAGCCTGGAGAAGAGAAGGCTTCAAGGAGACCTTAGTGCAGCCTTTCAGTACTTAAAGGGGGCTCATAAGAAAGATGGGGACAAACTTTTTAGCAGGGCCTGTTGCGACAGGACAAGGGGGAATGGTTTTAAACTAAAAGAGGGTAGATTTAGACTAGATATAAGGAAGACATTTTTTACAATGAGGGTGGTGAAACACTGGCACAGGTTGCCCAGAGAGGGGGTAGATGCCCCATCCCTGGGAACATTCCTGGTCAGGCTGGATGGGGCTCTGAGCAGCCTGATCTAGTTGAAGATGCCCCTGCCCACAGCAGGGAGGTTGGACTAGATGACCTTTAAAAGTCCCTTCCAACCCAAACTGTTCCATGATTCTATAAGATGCTGCAGAAATCAGCACATGTGACAAGGAATCTGTAACTTTCTCCATCTGGTTGCTGACATTTTGTTTGCCCAGCTATCCCCTTGGGAATTCTAGGAAGCTACCACCTTCTCTTCAACTTTCCCTCCATGCCCCAGACAGAAGTGGGGCTGGAATCAACATACGGCATGGTTTTGCCAAGTTAGCTATCAGTACAGCTTGTCTATACCAATAATATAGTTGATTAGTAAGTGTTGCAGATATTGTCGCCCTAGAAACTTTAATTTATTGATATTTTATATTAAAATTCCTAGATCAACTTAAAACTTCTCAGAGGTTTTTAAAAATAATTCATTCTGATACTTTAGGCTGGTTGAGCTTATGGAACACTCTAGTATTTTCTTTCCCAGTTCTGCTTCTTTCTGAGATACAGTCTCGATTAATTCACCGTAGCAAAAAGAGAACTTCGGCCAGCCAATCCATTTGATTAATGAGTAGGAAGGTGTTCTAAGGACAAGGTTTTCATGTATGCAAAGGGATGCTGGAGCAGCAGAGAGGGAAAAACAGCAGCAGATCTTACATACTTTGCAATTATCACCCTAGCATGAAACAGTAGCAAGACCAGAGGCTTATCATATGACCCATCTCAGAGACGCTTGCTTACATCTTCGTTTCTTGTCCTGGACTGCAGATTTCTCAAGGCAGGACCAAAACTCTTGCCAAAGAGTTCTCTGTGCATAGTTGAGAGCTTGATTAAAATGCTATCATTTCAGAAATAAAAATAACCTTATTCTTAAAATCAATAGTTAATGGCTCTAAATATTACCTTAATCTTCTGTGAACGAAGTCTTTGTTGGATTGGTTTATTCCCATTAAGAAAGCTTTCAAAACATCAACTTAAAATGTTGTTTAACTTGCTTACTTGTATACAAGACATAGATAAAGATGGTTTTGTTATTGTATTTATTATAAAAATCTGAAAAAATAGCACATATTACTGGGACTAAAGTTAGATATTATAAACCAGAGAAAAAACAAGTGCAAATACAAAGTCCAACTAAACTATTGTTTCAGTATATTAGCAATTTTATTGATATCTAATAAACAAGCAAGACCCTTTGTTTACAGCTGAGTTTCTCAAGAGTGCAGAAGACACTTCAATAGGAGTTTGTTGAAATTAATTAATCAGGATTCATCCCATTAGTCTGACTTGCAGTTTCTTTGCCTTGTGTGCTTTAATGCATATTATAAGGTGAAGCCCTTAACCAGGCTAGAAAGGAAATCACAGTAATCACAGTAATTAAGAAATGGTGTAAATGTCAAGTTCAGTGAACCATTATTATACACACCAAACTGGGCTATCTGTATCTGGTTTGCATGTGTATTACTGAGAAAACTCTCTGTACCTATGTGTATTTTATTGCAAGCAGCTATAGCAAGGACTATCGCCTCACTGTCCAAAATAGGTCATTCCACCAACATGAAAATACGGCTTCTTCTCCACAGAGCTTGTACTGCCGTTTTTACTAAATGCTCAATGAGTTTAAAAAATAAGGGCCTTGATAGTTCCTATTTTGAACTGAAAATCAGTATTTGAAACTCTATTCAAATTTTGTATAAAGAAATTTCTGAAGTGGATTGCTGTGGAAAAACATCTTTAATCCAAAAAATTTAACATGGACCCAAATATGACAATCCAAACAATTTGTCAACTAATGTCCATGATGGCTACTAGAGAAACAAACACAAAAATTGGGAGATGGTATTTATTTTGGACAGAAAGAAGCAGACAAGCTACTCCGTATATTTAATATTTTTATTTTCAGCAAAATACTTCTCCTTTTACTACAAGCAACTGGATCAAAAAATTCATTCTTCTCACATTATTATAAACTCAGAAATTGCTTCAGTAACATAGAAGATATTTTGAGGTTAACAGTTTCAAGGAGGAGAGGAATGTCTGCTTTGAAATTATTTCAAAATTGTTAGGAGGGAGAGGAAAGACACCTTGCACCAGCAAGGAGGAGCAATACTGTTTTGGGATTTTAGGATATCATACGAAATGCAAAAAATTTAAGCAAATCCTGAAGCAGCACATTCATGCAGAATACTCAGCACAAGCGCTTTGCCTTTGTGTGACTGTAGTCATTGCTGTCTCCAAGTCTGAGCCAGATTGCATTGAACCAGCTCAAATGTTAGTCTAGTGCCTCCTATTACTTCATCATCTGAAGGTCACATGGGCACAGCTCATGTGTATATGCCCTAATGGAAGAGGGTAGGTATTGCACATTTACGTATTAAATTTAATCTTTCCAGCTTCTGGTGTGCCCATTGTATCCGCTGATTTTTCTCACCTCAAATTTTCTTCTATAGCTGTCTATCCTCCAGATCAAATAAATTATGCTAAAAACAGTCTGCACCTGTCATCATCAACAAAAAGATTATGCAGAGTTGACTGGAGAATCATTTACTATTGGTAAAATATTCTGCCCCCTTTTGTATAAGGTCTTTTTCCAGGATATGTTTTTGATATGCAAGTCACATCAGGAAACTGGAAGCCAAATTCCAATAGCAGTCAGGAAGAAACCTTTTACAATGAGGGCAGTGAAACACTGGCACAGGTTGCCCAGAAAGGTGGTGGATGCCCCATCCCTGGAAACATTCGAGGTCAGGTTGGATGGGGCTCTGAGTAACCTGATCTAGTTGAAGATGTCCCTGCTCATTGCAGGAGGCTTGGACGAGGTGACCTTTAAAGGACCCTTCCAACCCAAAAAATCGGATGATTCTCTATCTTATTTACATTAGGCATCTCCAAAGACAGGAAATAAATCACACAATTCTGATGATGCGCTGTGCATGGGTTCTGTGCAAGGAGTTTGAAAGCTAACTATTACAGAACGTAATTTTATAAAAGAAGGCACTTCCTTAAAAATATCTGCTACAGGATTTTTTTCTTTTCTTTTTGTGGAGAGCAGATACAGAAATCTATGTAGACCTTGTACTGTTAACTGAATTCTGTTCTGCCTCCTGCAATATCAATATGTTGTTTTGAGTTCCAAGATCAAAATTCTCATTATTGTTTATGACGATGAAGAACACAAAATTAGAACCAGGGCTTACACAGATTATACTTAAAACTATCTTTTAAATTATTATTATTATTATTACTATTATTATGTCACAAAGAGAAGTCCTTTTGTATAAATGGCTATATGTGGCTCCATCTTAATTTTATTTCCACAGGTTTTCAAACTAGTGAAAAAACTATTATACCTGGGGGCAGGGCAAGGAGGGGAAAGCCATCAGTTCTCCCCTTCCTGCTATTTCCTATTCACTATGAAAGAAAATTCATCTACAATTAAAGCAGCATTTCACAGTTCTGGTTTATGTGCCACATTGTTCCCATCTCTATAGACCACCAGTACAAACCCCAAGGGTTTTGGGAAGGACTGACAATACTTAAGTGAGCAAGACCAGGCAACACTTTCAATTCAACAAAATGAGTCAACTCAAAAGTATGCAGTTGAATTCCAGAGAGACAGTCTTCTGTCAGTCTTCCATTGGAGCATAAATACACATTCAAGCAAGAGAAAGAGGACATTTAAATAAACACACA
>VZTQ01012231.1:123771-142989 GCA_013400755.1 Pelecanoides urinatrix
CTTTTGTATAAGGTCTTTTTCCAGGATATGTTTTTGATATGCAAGTCACATCAGGAAACTGGAAGCCAAATTCCAATAGCAGTCAGGAAGAAACCTTTTACAATGAGGGCAGTGAGACACTGGCACAGGTTGCCCAGAAAGGTGGTGGATGCCCCATCCCTGGAAACATTCGAGGTCAGGTTGGATGGGGCTCTGAGTAACCTGATCTAGTTGAAGATGTCCCTGCTCATTGCAGGAGGCTTGGACGAGGTGACCTTTAAAGGACCCTTCCAACCCAAAAAATCGGATGATTCTCTATCTTATTTACATTAGGCATCTCCAAAGACAGGAAATAAATCACACAATTCTGATGATGCGCTGTGCATGGGTTCTGTGCAAGGAGTTTGAAAGCTAACTATTACAGAACATAATTTTATAAAAGAAGGCACTTCCTTAAAAATATCTGCTACAGGATTTTTTTCTTTTCTTTTTGTGGAGAGCAGATACAGAAATCTATGTAGACCTTGTACTGTTAACTGAATTCTGTTCTGCCTCCTGCAATATCAATATGTTGTTTTGAGTTCCAAGATCAAAATTCTCATTATTGTTTATGACGATGAAGAACACAAAATTAGAACCAGGGCTTACACAGATTATACTTAAAACTATCTTTTAAATTATTATTATTATTATTACTATTATTATGTCACAAAGAGAAGTCCTTTTGTATAAATGGCTATATGTGGCTCCATCTTACTTTTATTTCCACAGGTTTTCAAACTAGTGAAAAAACTATTATACCTGGGGGCAGGGCAAGGAGGGGAAAGCCATCAGTTCTCCCCTTCCTGCTATTTCCTATTCACTATGAAAGAAAATTCATCTACAATTAAAGCAGCATTTCACAGTTCTGGTTTATGTGCCACATTGTTCCCATCTCTATAGACCACCAGTACAAACCCCAAGGGTTTTGGGAAGGACTGACAATACTTAAGTGAGCAAGACCAGGCAACACTTTCAATTCAACAAAATGAGTCAACTCAAAAGTATGCAGTTGAATTCCAGAGAGACAGTCTTCTGTCAGTCTTCCATTGGAGCATAAATACACATTCAAGCAAGAGAAAGAGGACATTTAAATAAACACACATAATTGCAAAGATCATGATGCTTATTACAGCACCTGCAAGAAAGGAGATGTAGAAGTTTGCTGTGATATTTCAATACAATCAGAAATCCACTGGATTCAGCTTTTTCATTATCTGCTTTGATTGGGGTGATTTGGCTCAAAGTCTAGTGCTAGATAATAATCCTTGGTTTCTTAAAAAGCAAAGTTTCTGTTACTAGATCTGTTGGAAGGAAATGTTAAGACCATGGACTGTTTTCCACTTACTTCTGCTATTGGAATGAAACTCCACACTCCTGAGAATATAAAAAACCCTGAAATGACAGTCCATTTCCCTGAATATTTCTCCATTTTTCTTAAAGAGGACCTAGGCAGGTGACAAACTGACAGGCTGGCACAGCATCATGCCTGGAAGGGAACTGTGTGAATGACTCAGTTGTTCATTGGATAGTTTTAGACTTTCAGAGAGAGAGAGAGAGAGAGCGCACCAGTTTCTGAACTGCTTCTGCAATAACCCTTATTCATCTATCTAACATTTCCTCTCCATTTCTTTCAGTGCTATATTGTAGCTCACCACCCAACCTTGATGGCTCAGTAGTAAGTCAGAGAACTATGCTTCAGAATCCTACTCTTCCACAGAAAACAAAAGACCACCTTCAGCTCTCCTGGGACATTAATAGCTCTGCTGAAATTTCACACTGCTGAAAGTCACCTAACCAAGTCATACATGCTCTCATAAGGAAAAGAAGTTTCCACTTCAGATCCTTCAGAATCCTCCCAGGAACAGCAATCACTTATTTTCAAAAGCTTAAAGTGCATTAATGTAACAACAAAATAAAACAAACAAACAAAAAAACCCACCACCAAAAAAAAACCAAACAAGCAAACCAAACCAAAACCAAACAACCCCCTCCCAGTCCTGCTAAGATAGCAATGTTGAAAATGTAGCTAATAGAGACTGCCTTTCTTCAGAGGGCAAAATCTGTCAGGCCCTGAATGCCAGCTGAGTAGTTACAGCCCTTTCAACCATCACAGTGTCAGCAACTACCTTCATTCCTGAGCTTAGTTAAAGGGGTTTTTCTCAGTACTGTACCAAATCATAAAACAGAAGTTCAGTTAGCTCTCTGCTATGAGAGCATTGGGATTTTGTGAAACTGGAGGGAGAGATTATACTGTGTGTCTGGGAGAGGGCTTACTGATCACTTCTTCGTAGATGGATGAAATCCAATTGCTGGCTTCTTTTGCTCATTTCTGTACGACATTACAAAGCATAACAAACCGCCAGCTTGGTGCAAGTATCAGTGCAGCAGCAGGGACACTTAAAAGTAGGAGGGAAAAGACTGGATTCATATATCATAGCATAGATGCCATGAACTCTTCACCATCAGAGTTCTTCAAGGCTGACGAATGTGTGTAACGTGCTGGAGTGTGTATGAACAGTTGGAGAAGACAACTGTTGTGGCAAAAGTGATCCGTGTTGTGGAGTAAAAAAAGAGGCTTCTTAGACATCATAGACCTCCTCTTCCATGGCATGACCAACCTCTCCACGAAGTTGGTGGAAGGTGTTGTGCCTCAGGATCTCCCAGCCACGGTGAGAACTAGTCCTGGATGTGCTCCGTGACAATGACAGAGCAGACAGTTCCTTCTTGTACAGGATGTTCCTATTGATTTCCAGCTTTTCCAAACTTTTGTCATTGTTATCCCTATCCTGAGCCCTAAATGCTTCTGTGTATCGCATCATCTTGTGTTTGTTGGGATCGACCCTGTCTTCAACTCTGTAAGAGGATTAAAAAACATAAACTGAATGAAGTAGAAACATGCCAGTTTACCAACAAAACCAAGCAGCCACAAGAAGCAAGCCCCTCCCAAAAATATGCCTACTGACCCAGACATTCCAGAAAATCTACACAGAAACAGGAGACTGATTATAGGCGTGGTGCTAGAAGCTGCTAGCACACAATTATCTCCTAGACTTGCATCCCTGTCATTGACTTCAGTACCCTTATCTGCCCGTGGTTTCCTGTGCTTTAACTCATTTACCAGTCATGATTTGCCCTTTCCATTCTGCCAGCTGTAAGCTATTGGCAGACCTACCCCACCTGACTCCAGTTCCAGTTCCTTTGTATATGCGTGTATATTCATGCATTTCCTTTGTTCTTGTCTTTCCTCCTCTGATAATCCATGGTTGCTAGCCTCAGGATGCCACTTATTTTTCGCTGAACTTCTATTTTAACTGCTCCGCTTCCACCAACCCTTCTGTACATTACTTGTAACTTGTCTTCTGAAATACTATCCCACACTATATACAATGAACATACATATAATTTGACAGAACTAGATCAAACCAGTACTTTTCTCGTAGCATCCAATGAAGAATTGTTGCTGGGATATTGCTCTTGCAAAGTTATATTCTGCACCTTGGACTGAAGGTGTTGCATATTGGTACCATTTTAGGTCTGGTTGTTCTGCCCAGCAAACCTGAAAATCCACAAGGTTCACTTCTCTGCTAAAACCTGCAGAAAGTCCTATTTCACACAGCCACCACTCCCCCTTCTGGCTTTATCAGCCAAAGATGACACAGTTAGAAAAGCCACATGCCCAAACAAAGTTTAATCTTTTCTCACCCTGGTATAAATATTGATTAAACTCAGAAATAATGAGGAATCTAATGTTATCTAGACTACAGATAGTTTGTTTGTTATTTCAGTGCCTAAACTGAAATCCTGGACCTAAGACTTTCCCACCTGATGCAGTCTTTGCAAAGTATAATATAGTTACTAGGTTCACACCAGAAAGAAATCTT
Source organism: Pelecanoides urinatrix (assembly GCA_013400755.1). Classification (NCBI taxonomy): domain Eukaryota; kingdom Metazoa; phylum Chordata; class Aves; order Procellariiformes; family Procellariidae; genus Pelecanoides; species Pelecanoides urinatrix. The sequence continues at coordinate 127,674 of VZTQ01012231.1, forward strand.
GCCTTCAATTATCCTGCTCCATTTTTGAATCATTTGTAGTGCAGTTCATTGCTGCTGAATGCCTAATTGATTGATTCTGCCTCTGCCATTTCATGCATCTAATAGATAGGGACAGACAACCAAGCACAGCTGTGAAGCTTTGTGATACTCATTGTAAGAAGTTTGAAAAAAAAATCAGGCCTTATAACCCATGTAATTTATGGGGTCTGCCTCCTGTGACTACTGGTAAGAAAACATCAGCTGATTTCACAAGGAATTGCACAGCAGAGCTTTCTGAGGGGAACAGTGCTTGTCTATCAATCACAGACAGAAAACAGATTGGGGTCTTTATTCTGGAAGGGAAGGACTCCAAACACTCCTCCCCAGGGCTCTGGAAAGGCTTTTTATTAACATCCATTCATTGGACTCTTCTTCTGGGATGCTCACGTGCACACATCAGACGAGAACTCACCTGAGATACCATCGGTCCCCGAGCCCGTACTCCCGCCCGCAGATGCCGGAGCGAGGCCAGAGACACCGTGGCAGTTTCCGCTCCAGCATGACAGTAGTAGCCACAACCTTTAGTACCAAAAAAAAAAAGAAAGAACTCGGATGAATTAGAAAAAAAAATCACTCTTTCTCAAAATTATCAGTTTCATGACCCATTACTGTACTTCATTACAGCTCCATATGTAATGAAGAAAAATCAGAGAGTCAATGTTCTGTTTATTATAGGGCAATTCACTATTTTAGTCCTAACTGTGCCATGTTTTGAGGAAGCAATGGTGCTCTTAAAACACTGTTAAATTTCTTTCCTTTTATACCTGATGGCAATGAATAGGGTAATTAATTTGCAAGCTACAAAAGAGGACAGTATTTATATCTGCATTAACTATCATCAGAACTTACCAATGTGGCCACACAACTACATTTAACCATTTCACTTACTGCTTTCTTACAGAAAAACACCAGGAAATCAATTTCCTGCTGAGCAGCTATATAACTGAGCTGGTTGATTTTTTTTGCCTTTTGAGCAAGAGAGTCGGGCCAACTTCTTTTAATGGATCTAAAGACGTTACTGACCTAGTTGTAATCATTACCTTGCATTCTATCTCCCCTCAGTCAATCCCTGTAATTATAACTTAACTTGCAGTTACAAAGAAATGTGATTTGTAAAAAAAAGATGCAACTTTAATTCTATTTAACAAGAGATTCCATGTGTAAGGAACAAATAACTAGGAAGACACAAGATGGACAAGAAAGGCTGCATAGGCTTCTAGCTGCTGTTTGAAATAAGGTAGGAATACCCGCAAGGCAAAGATATACTGGAAGACAGTTTCACATGGGAAGCTGTGCAGAAGAGCAGTCTTGCACTTAGACACCTCAGACTCATAGAAAGGATGAAAGAAATTTGGTGGTTGGTGTACAGAAACTATAAAACAGAATTGAAAGGACATACTTTATTGTATTAGCCCCTGAGAAAAGTGAAGGCCAGGGAAAGGTTTTAAAGTACCTCCTTTAGAGCATGGATGGCAGAGTAAGTAATTGCACTGTCTAGCACATTTTCCCTGGACAACTTTTCCCCTTCTTTATTCAAAGTGAACCCCCTACCACCTAAATTAGATTACCTGGGCTCTCCAGAGCTCATCCCGCTCATGGGCCACTCTCCAGTGGGTGTCACCCATCATGGCAATTAACAAGTTGAGCATAAGGAGGGTGGCAATGATGGCGAAGGCAAAGTATACCACACTGTACATAAAGGGCAGGTCCACATCATAGTTTGCAGGGCCATCAATGATAGTGAGGAACAGCTCAAAGGTGGTGAACAAGGACATGGGATAGTTGTAGAACTGCCCAAGGTTTTCAGGATTCTCCGTCTGGAAGATGATGTAAAAAGCTAGAGGAGAGCAATGAGGAAAAAAAGAGAGAGAGAGTTTAACAACGGGAATCACATTCCAAGAGCAACAACAGGGTCCTGTAAGAGATGCTGACAACATAAAGTGGTCTGGGAAGGAGTTGCATGTGTTTCTATGCTAATGCAGTACCCAGCATAACAAGGACAAATCCCTGACTAGAATCACTGGTCTCCATTATAAAATGACACAGAATTACTTTGATTATTTATTTGTTCTCAAAATAGTCATCTTTTCTTCTTCAAGGATATAATAAATCTATGTGTGCTAATCTCATTTTCCAAAGAAAAGTATCATAAATGCAGTATGGTTTTAAACCTTGACTTACATATATGTGGAATTATCTGGATTGTCCTAATTTCTATTATCCTAGAAAGAGCAAGAATTGAAAACCAAACTTATGAAAACAGAAATCAGTACTGTAAAGTGACCATGCTCAAAGAAATATAGGCTATACATCATCACCACATTTGCCAGCTAACTCAAAGGGCAACCTGAAAATAAATAAAACCCCACACACTTAATTCATACCGAAGAAGTTGGCAGGGGTAATGTAATGCTCTTTTCCTTTTGTAGACTCACCTGATGCAAAGCCTAGTATCACCACAGCCATGAGCCAGCAAAAGCGCATAAGATCTCCAAATATCATCTGTAGAGCAAAGACAAAGCCACCATAAGGCCCAACTGTCCAACCAAGCCACAATGCAACATCTATGTAAACCATCTTCCAGATTGTAAGACCATGAGTCTGCACTAAAGAGAGAATGTGAAAGTCCCAAACCCTCTGTGCAGACAAGAACTTGTCCATTTGGCATTAATGCTAATCCTGAGGGAGAAAAAGTACTCTTTCAGTTCTCCCTATCTGCAAACAGGTGTCAGGATGTGTGTAACAAGCCCATATTTGTGTGTGTCTTATACCTTCTGGATCATGATGGTAAAAGGTCCGAGCATCTGGAAGCCTCGTGCGAAGTACATGACATTGCACCATCCTAGCACTAGGGCAAAGGACATGGGCACCACCTCACCAGTTGTGCTGGTGAGACGCATCACCATGGTTACTAGAATCATGCAAGCATATGTGATGCTGCAAAGGAAGAAGAGACAGTGAAAAAAGTTCAGTAAAGGAATCTTACCCTCCTTTTTCTTTTCTTTTCAAAAATTCCAAGACAGGCACACCACCAGCCCCATAGGCAGAGACCTCTCAGCACTACCAACTCTATCTGTCCAGTCGCCTGGCTTCCTACACACCAGTCGAGCCAGTAAGAGAAGTAAATCAAGAGAAGGAATACTCTAAAAGAATGGAGGAAGTGATTCATCTGGCAAAAGACAGCAGTGGGGAAAATGAAAGACGATATATTTACTAGACTTAAAAAGTGGTGTACTTACACAATTATGTGAAAAGGCCCTCCTAGGATGGTTTGTCCAAAGTATTTCGCTGCTCCAACTCTAAGGATATCTGGGATCTAAGAGAGACATCCTATTCACTTTAGGACTTAGACAGATTCCATTATACTATTAAATGTCATGGTAACCACCAATATTCACAGGATCTTGGGGCCAGCTGCATCTGCTTTGTTTGCTGGTTCACAGTTTGATGTCTATATCATTTTAAAAACTGAATGATTGAGTCAGGTAGGCCTCTCTTGGGACGTGACAGAGATTGCTGGAAAATCTAAGAACGATTGGGCAGATTGAGAGACTTTGGTACGTGGCAGAGAGATGTTGCAGCACAGGGCTGTGAGCCTGAAGTTCATATAGATTACTGAGACGAGACCAGACAAACAGCTGAGCCTCAGAAGTGAAGACAAAAAAAGACCTTCTTGGGGAATCAAAGGAGTTTGTTATAATTCAGACTCACTGTGTTAATTGCAGTGTAGACCCAGAGTCCTGATCAAACATAAGAAGAATGACCTGTCCTTCTGGAACATACATGGGCAGGGAGAAAGCTGTTTACAAGCCCCATTTTACTTCACTTCACCCTGACATCATCATTTGAGTTTTCTCATATAAAAGTTTCAGTCTTCTATTTCATATTATAATAAAATCAAGTGGTGGATGTATTTGTTTTAATTTAAAGAACTTTTGCTCTTTTTTTTTTGGAGAATTCACGGTAAGGAGAACACCTAAACATGTCCATCTCAGAACTCTGGTTGAGTAAGGCTCCTGTTACAGGCCCACACAGTCACTGATCTCCACTGCTGTATACACACGAAAATCAGTCCAGCCAGCACTCCTAAACATACGAGTAGTTAGGGATGCTGGGTGAAGAATCTCTAAGAATCTCATGCAACAGCTGGGATTCAGCTGGATCCACAGATGGTGCTAATGGGAACTGTGGCATTACCCTGGCAGTATTTGATAGCATGGCCAGTCCTTCTGATTGCTTCTTCCACACCTGGAGTCTTACTAGTACCTTGTCACAGTCTTTGTTTCATCCAATAGATATTGTTGACAGTGTCTATTGCCATAGGCATATATCAAAGCACTTAGACTAAGCAAACAACCCCTACCAAGTTCTGAGCACAAACTCCTGTTTGTCTAGTAAATAAAATCTGTCTTGATTAAACTCAAGACTATATAACTCACTGTTTCTCTTACCTCAAGGATCAAAATTACTACAGCTCCAATGACTGTGATCAGCTCCCCCACCAGCCTCAGCTCATCCTCATACGTCATATATGATTCCTGAAATTAAAAAAAAAAGGAGTGAAAGGAAATTAAAATTAAATTTTAAAGGAAGTGAAAGAAAATTAAAAAAGAGGATGGGGGAAAAGAAGGCCCACTATTAGTGTAATAAATATGACTAGGCCTGATAAGGCCACAGGAACCAGCCCAGCCACCACAATGGAGAACAGAGCAAACCCCATGTTCCTCGCTGACCAACCCCATGTTCCTCGCTGACAAAGGTCAGCTGGCGGAAAGAGAGAAGGAGGACAGATGCAATAGCTGCAACTGGGAAAGACTTGGACTTTCCGGTTAAGTAGGTTAGATTAGAATTGCCCAATGCTGCCTATGGGGCTCTGACTCCTGTAGACACAGTACCTGCAGCATTTTCTGGACATAGATTGTATTGTCTCTGCTGCTTGTTTTGTTGCCTGTTCGGGGTTTCAGTGGTCGGTAGACGCAGCACATAGTGAAGCAGACCATGTAGAGTATATAGAATAAAGCCAGGAAACAGAAATAGGGACGACCATACATATTCCACTTCAGGCTCACCAGCTCCTTCACAGGTGTTAGGTCCAAGATCTGGCGTGCCTGAGAAAGAAGGAATTAATTGCCATAAGGACATTTGTTTATAAGCATCATTCGCATTGTTTCCTGGGAGAATGTTAAAAAACTACACTAACCTACTGTATTGAGCATTAGGATGCTGAATTTATTTTGCAAAAATGGAATGCTCAAGTGGGTTTGGATTTGCTCAGTTTGCCAGTAAAGAGCTTTGAGAAAAAGTAAAAAAATATATCCTGCAGAGAACAGCTTTTGAGTGCCGGTGGGAGGTGCAAGAGAAGCATGTTAGATGATAGTGGAATAAGTTTGTTGTCTGAGTAGGCCTGTAAGCATATAAACATTTGAGAAAGACCTATGATCCAGGTCCATGAATGCAAATATATGAGGATGTGTTACAGAAAATAAAAGGTATTATTATTAACTAATTATTATTATATTAAGATATATAGATATTAGGGGTGGGCTAACCTTACAGTATCAGAAATTTTATAGATCCTCTGAACTGTAGGGATTCAAATACGTACAAAATTACTTCAATTCATTAATTGCCTTTTACTGTAACTGGAATCAATGTTGAAGAACATTTTGTGTTAAGCAAGACAGCACTTTACAGCAGACAGATACCCTCTCCTGCATAAAATATACATCATTATTAGGACACAGAATTGAAAATAACGTAAAGTTGTTTCTGTTTTCAGCTACAGAAAAAAGTTTCTGTGCAACCTTGTGGAATTCACTTAGATTTTGTTCTCCAGATTGGAGTTCTGCATTTATACACATAAGTTAACGTTGGTTTCAACAGCTATGTCTATCAACTTCACATGCATTTGTGGAAACTCTTAATCTCTAGGAAACATATCAAAAGGTCCTTTAGATCATTAGCTCTTTTTGAAAAACTGACACTGATACTACCCTAATTTAGCAGACAACTAAGAGGACTTTGGAAAGATTTCCAAAGTTCCTTTATTTCTGTCTAAATGCAACCTGCTAATGGACTGGATTTTCAAAAATTTTCACCATTCAGCTATGATGATAAAAACTGCAGTATACCTGCAGTGAGATATACTGTGAAAAAAATACAGGCTCTTTCAACTTACTTCCTTTAGATTATTTATATTATATTCAAAGTTTGGGTCCTTCTTTTTAGAATCTCAGTGGTGCAGCTCAAATATATCTAGAAGACTACACACATTTCCAGGAATAAACAGAAGCTTCAGTGAGCGTCTTGCCGGATGTGAAAAATAGTGCTGCTGCATAAATTGCGGTTGTGTTTCTGTGAAAGATCTGTATATATCCATACATACTGTGTAGCTGAGGGATTCTATACAAAAAGAAAGCTTCATCAAAAAAAGTTGAGACCATAGTTTTAGAAGTGACAAAGAGGCTCTATAAAAAGTAAGAGCAGTGGAGTTATGAGCACTGGAGGGAAGAATCCTCTCCTATCATACCATTCCATTTCAAAAACTAACAGGAAGAATCCAGAAATTTTCTTAAGTGGTTGATCTAGTTGATTTGCACACATGCATATAAAGGACAAAGAAAATACAGTGAGATGATACAGCAAAAAAAATTCAACATCTTTTCCTCTGTTGAACATTGTTAATCTATGCTTCTGAGTGAATCTATTGATTTGCTGCTGGGATGACAACTATAAAAGTTAGAAAGATCAATGTCACTCCATTCTTTTTAACTGTTTTCCTAGGACAAGATGAAATTGTGGCTACAAGAACTATCTAATAAATGTCATTACGTCTTCCTACAAAATTTGCCTCATCTATGTCATTACAGTGTCACTACTACAAGTAACCCCATCACATAACTTTAGGCACCTAAAGGAGGTATCCACATTAGTGATGTGGTTGTCCTAAGATTTCTCTCCTTGGAGGCAATAGGGTCCTACAGACTGCCATTCCGCTCACCTAAGATCTAAATTGCTTTCTGGAGATACTTAGTTACTTGCATTTCTCTACCAACCACATGTAAAACTTAGGGAATCTGTATTCCTTAATTGAACACCTCAGTTGGTGACAAAAGTTAGATGGGATAAGTCTAGGCCAAGGGCAGTTCTTTAGCTTAATTTGTCCAATATGAACATACAATATTGTGTGCAAAAAAGTAATCACTCTCAAGTCCACCCAAAACTAGACGTTCTGCTTAGTAAACTAGTCTGTGAAGAAAGAATGAAAAGAATGAACCACATGGGAAAGATTTAATTTTAGTATGTAATGCACTATTGGGGTGTATTCAACACCATAGTGAGCACTATGCTGATATGAATAAAATGGAAGAGAGAATATTAGGGTCTTTTCATACTGAGTTCTTTTGAAAAATTTGGCCCGTGATTCCCCAGTGGTCATAAACTACATGAAGTCGCACTGCGAGGAAGTATGTTCTACAGAAATAACAAATGTTATTTTCAAAGTAGGTAGATGATACTGATTCAGGTTATCATGGCCTCCAAGATCTGCAGTAGTTGAAGAGTTAGATCTCTGCTTTGGAATCAAATGGATCGCCTTGAAGTATTTTCAAAACAAAATTTTGCATTCAGTTATAAGCCATATTCTGTTAAAGTGAAAGTAAAACAAAGATATTTTGTTTATTGGCACCTGCAAGCCCAGAAAATCAGCATGGAGTCTTTTTGTGTTTTTCTGTCATCTCATTATAACTGTTTAGGGTCCATTCCCAATCTGGAAGAAATCAGTATAGCTGAACCGAAGCTATGATTGTAATGGTTTCCTACAGTTGAAGAGTGAGCCTGTAGTCCTTCATCTGTCTTCCCTATATGGAAGTGTAATTTCTATTGATGTAAGTAGAATATGTAAATACTGAAAGTCTAGAAGCAGTACTATGGCTGGTATGTTTATGAAGGATCAAATTTTGTTTCGTAGGTCAAGGGCCTCAGTCTACTCCAGAGATAGTCAAAAGCAGTTGGATTCAGCTACTTTAAGACAGCCAGTGTTATTTCATTTGCAGTTTCTCTACCTATAAAAAAGGGAAGAATTTATTTGACTGTTCTCAGAGAACATATGCAGGGTTCACATGAGTGATAAGCTACTTTTCCAAGAATGCTTTCTGAGGTTGCCAACCGAGCGCCAAAACGTCAACAAAGCCTTTTCTGTAAAAGGGAAACAAAGGCATATATCACCAATTGGAAATTACGCTCAGTTCTGATGGCGTCTTGAGGGTAAAACAAAAGACGAACAACTAAAATTTATCTGCTAAACCTTTGAAATGTTTTTGTTGTGTGTGGGAACATAGAACTGAGGATGACAGACTATTTCTGTTAGCACAGCAATACACGTCTTTTGTATCAGATGATTTAGGATAAGAAAATCAATCACATTTTTCCAAATGAGATTACTACTTGTCTAAAGCTTCATGGCTTCTGTAAAGATATTACATTTTAAGTTTCTGCATTATTATTTGGGTGCTACTTAATTCAATCGTCTGTATCAAGCCTTCAGCTTCTGCTAGAAGACTGGCACTTAGAGCATAAGTAGGGCAAACACGATAGTTTACACCTTGCTTATGAATTTGACCCACACACTTTATTAGATGCTTCTAGACCTAATTCCTGTTGTAATGTTTAGGGGACCACTGCGATAAGCAAGAAGGAGACATAAGTCAAAGCGTCATGAGTGCGTTACGTTAAAGCAACACTCCTTACCGCACTCTAGATGTTTTCCTTCTTTTGCTACATTGCCCTGTTTCCTCTAAGACAGCCAAAGACAGATTGTGCAAAGTGCAACGAATATCCCTGTTTCAGTAAATGGACATGACTCTTGAATGACCTAAGAAATATTCTAAAGGATCAAAAGGAAGTGAGAGATAATGAACCTAGCTAGATAGCCTTAGGTGTTCTGTTTTGTAGAAGTCAGTATTCTAGAATTCTTTGCACAGGAGAGTAAACCTCATTTTCAAAAGGATGATATAAGTTTAGAAGCTTAGTATAATCTTCCTGTAGCTTAGTTCCCTTCTATTTTTGCCACTTCTCATCCACTTAAGGGTCAGAAAATATATATTAGTACCTATTTGTGTATGCATCCCCCTTAATACAAGAGGAACCTGCTTCTGGGTGGGGCCTAAAGATGCTACTCTAGCCCAATTCTGGACTGGGAGGGTATGATAGGATGGGGTGACACATTGCATTCTTCTAGAGGAGACAGCAAACATTTTGGACCAAACATGTATCAAATACAAAAAATAATTACTATTTATGCATGCAAAAATTACAATTACTCATATTTGAGAGCATTCTGGAAAATAAAGAATTCATAATATCTCATGGTATTTGGGGACTTCTCATCCTCTGAAATTAGGAATCTTGGATCTGCCTGCACTATGTGTTTTGGGAGAAGACAGAGGCACAATATTCTTCTTTCTTTTAGGATTATGGTTTAGTCTTCTGGACAACTTCTAATGTTGTTCTATTTTTTTGACAGAGACTTCTTTCCCCTGAATTTCTGTATGTATCACCACGCATGGAAATTTAGAGGATTTTAAATAAAAGCAGATGAGAGTTTCATAAACTTCCTCTAAATTGTACAAAGCTCTCTAGTAGCTGAAACTTTTGTTAGAGAAGTTTGACTGAAATGTTGATAGATGGAAATAATACAGGATGGGTAGAACTGTGCTAATTAAATTGTCTTCTGATTCCTTTCCTATCCTATTAGGATTATTTAAGGTGATTACAACTGATAGGGTAGTGTACCTTAAAAGTCTTAAGCAGATCTGTCTAAGCTTATCATGACATGATGCTATTTATCACTTTATTTATACAGTGATCCCTTTACAAATTTTTGAGCCTACAGCAGAGATAATTCACCTACTTTGAGTCAACCTGGACAAGAAATGTCATTAAATGAAGAGAAGAAGAATAATGAGTGGTTTAAAATGCATTCCAGTTTAGGATTTCTGAACATAGTCATGCCTCACAGGGACATTGTGAGAATTAATCAGTACCACAGTTATAGAAAGCTACTTGCTAGACCTACTCTAGAGCTTTTTGTTATTGATATCTTTGAGCCTGGTGAAAGAGAGAGAACCCTCTACTGAATCACACAATGTCATTTCCTGTAGCTTGCTCACACTAAGTTCTTCCAGTCATCTGCAAGTTTCACACCTCAGAAGAAACTGTGTGTAAAGCATCATTAAAAAGCTGCTACATTTCCTGTATTCCCTGCAGCACATGGTACAAAGTCCTTGCTCTATGGATAATATAAAAAAGAGCCTGAACCTTCAAATTCATCATTCTTCTCCTTTATAATCACCATGGTCTGCACATAGAAAGCATGTGGTGCCCACAGTACCTCTCTCTTCTTGGTTGAGACAATGAGCTCAAGGAAGGACTGATCTTCAGCCCAGGAGTCAATCTCTGTGAGATCATAGAGCACAGTGATCAAGGGGCCAAAGGACCAGAGATTGTACTTCCGCTTCTGCATAAGGTATTGAAACATCTGAGGAGAAAAGAAGGGGATGGAGGATATCAAAATTTTCCAGTGTATAGTGTATTTGCAATGAAAACAAATAAAGTTGTTAAAACCCCTTAATTACAATGTATCTTCCTTGAACTTGGCAGTTGTTGTGGTTTTCATATCTCTCAGGAACAATTATAGCAGGTTAAGAAGTGGAAGAACTTTTTCTGAATCCCATTTGATTATTAGCTCATGCTCGAGGTAAAGGATGAGTGATTTCTATTCTAAATTCTAATCAAACTGCTAAAGTTATTTGACAGAGTTATACATCTTGACAATAGATTTCATATGGAATTATATGTTGATTAGAAAAAAAAATTCTTTTATACTCTTCTACAAGTTATCAGGAAAGAGGTGTGCCAAGGGAAATGATCCCGTCCTTTGTGGATCTCCAGAAGAAACACTAACCATCTTTGTCTTTTTGTTAAGGGGAAGGATGAGAGTTTACATTAAATATTGAGTTCTTGACTATGAATAAATGTCTGTGGATACCTGAAGAAGTTTCCTGTGTGTCACATTTAGGGTAATGAAATCTAGACAACAAAGCCAATAATTTCATTCAGAACTTTTTAAAAATTACTTGGAGTGGATCTTTCTATTAATACCCGTTTAACTCAAATGCTTCAAAAATTGTGTCAAAAGATCTATTCTTTAAGCACTCGTTTCTTTCATTAAGATAAAGAAATCTCTTACACAAGTTTTCTGGTCCTACATGAGACTTCTGGCAAAAAAAAAAGAAGGACTTGTTATGTATCTTCTACCCGCTAAGAACATGCACAAACTCTCTTGGTCTGGATGATGTTATTTCAAGTTCTCTGTTTCTGAATAACCTCTTTTGTATGGAGGCAACTGTGTCACTTAAACTCACCACAGTGTTGCCCTCAACTCCAGCCAGTTTGAATGGAGTAAGCCCCTCATTGTTAGGAATCAATTCAAGTGATCCTGGTCCCTCTTTGTTACTGTCATAGGAAAGTATCAGGCTGTACATGTGGCAGGCAAATGTCTTATTAGGTTGGAGAACCAGGATGTGAAGAACAGTGTTACCTATGAAGGAAGCAGACCAGAAAAAGTATATGGAATAGCCCAGCCCTGTGCAAAGACTGGCAATCGACTGATGCCATTAACAGTGGCTTTCATTTTCCTCACATCCCTCATCCCACAGCTGTTTGTAATGAGAGAAAAATATGTGTGTGCACAGATGACAGTGTCTGATTTAAAGTGTCCCGATCCACTGTATACAATTCACTAAGCCCCACAGCACCTACCCAGATAATCTTGGGCTCTAATGTCAGCTCCATTTTCAATGAGCAACTGTACAATTTCCTCATTTCCCACACAGGCAGCAAATGATAAAACATGCTCTCCTGCAAAGAAAGGAATGGGGAGAAACAACATTAAGACCCCAGGAGGCAGGAAAGGTTGAAACACACTGATGGAAAGCTACCCATGCTATGAAGCCAGAGTTTATGAAAGGAAGAGTTACTTCAGGTAACCTGTAAATTTCCTGCCCCACTCCTCATCCTATTCAGAAAGGAAAAGAAGACCTGCCCCACACAACACTAAAAGGAAGAAGTATTCTTTTCAGATTATCTTCATAAGAAGTTTGACAAGTAAGTTGCAGTATATGCTGCTAGGAAGAAATTAAATTTTAATTCTTATGCAATATGTATTTTTTGTATCCATGCAAATACATAAAATGCGTGTGATTTACACATTTATATTTATGTAGTATTTACATAATCAGATGGAGTCTTACTCTCTGCTAAAAAGCGTGTGACTTGGAGACAGGAACCTCTGCTTATCCAGTTCAGATGGGCACTAAGGCAAACTTCCCTCATATTCCCTCATCACTCTGCTGGTTCCCTCCCGTAGCAGCAAGGGGAGAAGATAAGACTGTACCGAAATAGAGAAGGCTCTGGGAGCTGCGCCTGAAGAAGTATCCCGTGGCCTGTGCTGTGCAGGCATTGGCCCCTCTCTTGAGTAAAGCCTTCACCAAAGTGATGTTCTGGTTCACTGCTGCGATGTGGAGAGCTGTCTGCCCTGGAAGACACAGAAATAAAAAGAAAGCAGCTTCAGGCTGATCAGTAGCCTGCAGTTCAAATTTCACTCATGGTAAATAGAAGTTTTTTTGGAACTGCATCCATAGTGGCTATATGATTTAGCTTTGAAGTTATCCCTGTTGTGTGCAGAAGGTTGGACTACTGATTTTCCAGAGGTCTCATTCTATTTAAACCTTTTATGAATTCATAAAAACTGACTTTACAACCTGCCAAAAACACCAACAGGATGCACTTTCTAGATTTTTTCTGGGGAAAAACAAGACATGCCACACTCTTCCAGGAAGCATACTGAAAGCTCATGTCTCTCAGAAAGGATTATGCTTTCCTTCATGGGACATGAAGGCCAGGCCAAAACCAAGCTTCCAAAGAAGACTTGCTCTAACCCATCAAACTAAGTATTAGAATTTTTAAACCCCCATCATTATTATTTTAGTGGTTTCAGGATTCTGTCTGGCATTTCTGTGTAGTCAATCAGCACCGTTCTTTAAAAACCTGTCTCAGAGTCTAGACTCAAAAGCAGTGGCCACATTTGCTTTCAATCCCTATTCTTTGTCAACCAAAGAACCTTTTTTCCCTCCTTTCAGAGGAGATCAGGTAGGTGTCCCCTTTGCTACCGTATGTCCCCTTTGTGACTATGGCAGAAAGCAAACTGTACATACCCTTGCAATCCCACTACAGCCAACAGGCCCACCTGTGGTTAAGGGTTTGTCAATTATGCATTTGCATGTTTGCACATGTATGCACTTGGGTTAAATATAATTCCACCTTCCATGAATGGTGAGGAGCCGTTTGTGTGTTGGTTTTGCTATGCAACAGTTCAGCAATATATTGAACGAGGAACAGTATAAGCCACTTTCATAATGGTAGTACTTTCTCCCTCCCCCTGCAGAGAATCTTGCCCATCCTCATGCCCTGAGATGTTACCGTCATAGAGCTCTGATGTCATCTTCTCATTGACAAGCTCTGGAGCTGCTTCCATCAAAATTACTGCAGCCTCCACATTATCGTACAAGGCAGCTACATGAAGGGCGGTCTCCCCCACTGCACCTAAAAACAATAGGAGAAGCATGAGAGTCATCTAGACATTCAACTATATGGGACAAAAGCAGAAATTATTTTATTGGGGTGGAGAATCATGGGAGTGCTAGGTCCTCCCTTGCGTACTGCCAGGTGCCGTCTCATCATTTGACATGGTAACAGCCACATAACTACATAGTCTCTGTCCTTGACCCCATCAAAATCTGAAAGCTGAACAGAGACTCCAGGTGTTTGTAAGTGACAGCAGACTTAGGCGTGAAGTGAATGAGCACACAGCCCTTCCACTGACCACCTTCCACAGCAAACCATCTCCCTCAGTCCCTCTAGAAAGAAGGCCCATTCAAGCTGTAAACCTCTGATCTTCACCATTCCTTTAGGGTTTGATGAGCCCTCCAAGTTAGAAAACTTTGTGGCAAAGCTGCTGACATACAGTCAAGTAGTTTGAGTCTACTAATGCAAATGTTTTAGCAAACTAACGAACATGCTACTCTACTCTTTGTAGCAGGCTCTCGCCTTCCACAAAAAAACATCTGTCGCAAATAATCGAGTTACCTTTCTGATAGATATCACATGTTCCATCAGTGAGAAGTTTCCTAATGACTGGGAGGTTGTTCTCTTTGGCAGCCTGGAGGAGTGGGGATTCCCAGATCCTGTAGTCAAGAAAAAGTGGCTGATAAGAAACACAGTCAAACACATGGTGCCTCTCTCCAGAGCCAGCATGGCCTTTCCTTGAGACAGTATGTATCTTCAACATTTTCGCTGAAAGATCAACAATGCACACCTACCATTTGAGGTATTTTTTGAATTAAAAAAAAAAGAAAAAGGAACTGGCAAAAGCAGACAAAGGCCATTCTAAAAACCCAGGTAGTTCATAATCTTTTTACTTACTGATGCTTAACCATATGGTGGCAGCAGAGGGAAATATAAGAGAAACAAATGACCAAAAGTTTTCTGATTTATATAGCCCACATTTTGAGGCACAGAAGAGAGCGAATGATGGGTCATTTGATACCCCTCCTGCCAGTAAACTAGTTATCTCAGGAGCCAGAAAAAGCCAGTAGTTTTTTTACACAGCACAATAAATTAAATAAGGGTTGGCATCTGAATTACTCCCATAATGGATGGAAAAGAAAAAGTACAAACAAGAATTCCCCCTGTGGCATAGCAATGCATCCTATGGTATAATTAAAAGAATGAGCTCTGAAATGTAGTTCCTCATCATACGAAGTTATAAGAAAAAATTTGAAAGCTTAGCTATACTTTTTTTTCTCTGATGCTGAGGAAATAGAGGAAATTGTTGAGAACAGAAATGTATGCCTGTCCTCGGAAAGAGCATGCCATCAAACAAATTCCAAACTGAACAGTTCACTTATAGTTGAAGAATACCCTTGGGTCTTCCATGAGGGTTTGGGTTATTTCAGTAGATCCTTGGAGCTGATGAAGAATTTACAAGTACAACCCCCAAACTTCACTACAGCAAGGTCCTTTGATGCAAACAG
Organism: Pelecanoides urinatrix; assembly: GCA_013400755.1. Lineage (NCBI taxonomy): Eukaryota > Metazoa > Chordata > Aves > Procellariiformes > Procellariidae > Pelecanoides > Pelecanoides urinatrix. The sequence goes on from VZTQ01012231.1 coordinate 142,865, forward strand.
CAGGTCAAGGGAAATGATCCTCCTCCTACTCAGCTCTGGTAAGGCCATACCTAGAGTCCTGTGTCCAGTTCTAGGATCTTCAGTTCAAAAGACATCTGGAGCTACTGGAGAGAGTTCAGTGAAGG
>VZTQ01012232.1:5829-49583 GCA_013400755.1 Pelecanoides urinatrix
GGGACATGGTTTAGTGGGCATGGGGGTGTTGGGTTGATGGTTGGACTTGGTGGTCTTAGAGGTCTTTTCCAACCTTAATGATTCTATGATTCTATGATCCATAAACTTCATCTTATCCCATTACTGAGTGTACCAGTGAAGATATTCAATAGTATCAGTGGCAGCATTGACCCTTGAGGAGCACTATGAGCAATTAACCACCATTCACACTTCCAACCGTTGACCACAACCCTTCAAGCCCAATGTCCCAGCCCACTTTCCACCCACCCCTTACCCACAGTTGTTACTAGGGAGGCTTCAGCCAGCTTCCACTCAGTAGTTCTCAGGGAGACAGACAGGAGATCCGCACAGGGCTTATGAGGAAAACACACGCTTAGAGATCTCAGAAGCAATCCTGCCACTGAGCAGTCTAGGAGGTCAGCACCCCAGGCCAAAAAGGACTTGAGGAGTGGTGGCTCTTGAAGCAGGTGGCGCATTTGCAGCTTTGATGAACAAATGTTTCGCAAGATGATGCTCCTGTGATGCTGCTGTCAGAGAGATGGGAAAAAAGCCTGGAAGGGGAAGGACTTCATGAAGACAGCTGTCCCCTGTCACCTCCATGACAGTCAGGCAGTTTCAGGGCGAGCCAGGCAGGAGTCGAACNTATGGCAGGAAGGACCCTCATGCTTTTTGAACGGCCTGGCTGGGGCCACCTTCCTCCCAACAGGAGGATGGAATGTGCTTTAAGTTCAGTTGCCCCCACATATTCTGGAACCATACTCTTCCCTCTGCACCTCTGCCCCACCCCTCCCTGGACTTTCACCCTCCAGCCTGGTCACCACGCTGTGGGGAGGACTTGGCCGCCCACTCCTCAAGCGGTGGCCCTGCCCTCTCTACCTCCCATAGCACTTCTCTTGGGGTTGCCCAGATGCCCCTGGGGTGCTCCCCATGGAGAGGACATCCCCACCGCCCAGGCCGGGGTCCGTGCCGGGGACCTGCGTCCCTTCACCCCGGCCTTGTGGCGCAAGGGCAGCGCGTCTGACTCCAGATCAGAAGGTTGTGTGTTCGAATCACACCGGGGTCAGCCTTGAGGCACCACTGGCCACCCTCTCTATGGCCCCTGCTTTTCTGTGGGGCTGGTCTGGGTGAGGGGCAGGGCTCTGCAAGGCATTGGCCAACTAGAGGGGGGCACCTCAGGAACCCCTGGGGGAAAACATGATGCCCAGAGCTTTCCTTTCAGCCAGACTGTGCTGGTTGGAGGTTGGGAATCATGATGAGAGTGGAGGCCAATGCAGGGGGGCATTGTGGTGGGTGTCTGCTACAGGTGGCCTCATCAACAAGATGAAGGAACTGAAGTTTTCCTCACAGAAGTGCAAGAACCTTCATAACTGCATGCTCAGTCGCTCCTGGGGGACCTGGACTTACCCTCAGGCAATACTTGCCTGGGAGGGTAACGTGGGGTGGTACAGTCAGTCCAGGGGATTTCTGGCGGGGGTCACAGGCAATTAATTATTCAGTGAAGGATTATGGAAATAGAGAGAAGTTTCTGATGAACAACATGAGAAGTTTTTTCAAGAAGACTAAGAAGGAGGATCTGGGAGGTTGTGATCTGGTCAGCCTCATCTAAGAGCCCAAATGAAGACTATGGAATAAATACTCCTGAAAGCCACACCCAAATGAAGGAAGGATGTGCTGATGACTGGAAACGGTGACCATGGATTCACAAAAAACATACCACTCTTGGCCAGTGTGATAGGTTTCTTTGAAGAGATGACTTCCTTGTTCAAGAGGACACCAAGGAACATCATTTATCTTGACTACGACTTGATCTCTGGCAGGTTCTCCCAGACTTATCACTGTAGCAGGACACAGACAGAGCATCTAAGCTGAATCACAAGGCAAAGTGGCTGGACGCGGGGACCGAAGGGGTTGCGGTCAAGCGGTTGGCAGTCCAGCTGATGTTCCTCACTGCTTGATGTTACATTGGATGTTGTTTGGTGTCTTTGTGAGGGGCACAGAAGATGTTCTACAGAACGAAGGATGTGGGCAGCCTGCCAGGACCACAGGGCTGGTGAGGGGCCGGGGCCAGTGGCGCAATGGACAACGCGCCTGACTACGGATCAGGAGATTGCAGGTTCGACTCCTGCCTGGCTCAACACTTTTAGCCTGGTGGCAGCTCCTCCTGCTCCCTCTGTGTGGGCCTTTCTTCTCCTGCCCATCATCCATCCTCTCGGGCCTTCTTCAGGGCAAAAGTGCTGGGGTGTCCTCTTGCCCTGCAGGAAGAAAAGAGTTCCTCCAGACCTTTCAGTGGAGCTGGGCACCCCAAAATGGGCAGAGCTGGGGCCCACACCACAGCAAATCCCACAGCAGGGGACATGGTTTAGTGGGCATGGGGGGGGTTGGGTTGATGGTTGGAGTCGATGATCTTAGAGGTCTTTTCCAACCTTAATGATTCTATGATTCTATGATCCATGAACTTCATCTTATCCCATTACTGTGTGTACCAGTGAAGATATTCAATAGTATCAGCGGCAGCATTGACCCTTGAGGAGCACTAGGAGCAATTAACCACCATTCACACTTCCAACTGTTGACCACAACCCTTCAAGCCCAATGTCCCAGCCCACTTTCCACCCACCCCTTACCCACAGTTGTTACTAGGGAGGCTTCAGCCAACTTCCACTCAGTAGTTCTCAGGGAGACAGACAGGAGATCCGCACAGGGCTTATGAGGAAAACACACGCTTAGAGATCTCAGAAGCAATCCTGCCACTGAGCAGTCTAGGAGTTCAGCACCCCAGGCCAAAAAGGACTTGAGGAGTGGTGGCTCTTGAAGCAGGTGGCGCATTTGCAGCTTTGATGAACAAATGTTTCGCAAGATGATGCTCCTGTGATGCTGCTGTCAGAGAGATGGGAAAAAAGCCTGGAAGGGGAAGGACTTCATGAAGACAGCTGTCCCCTGTCACCTCCACGACAATCAGGCAGTTTCAGGGCGAGCCAGGCAGGAGTCGAACCTGCAATCTCCTGATCCGTAGTCAGGCGCGTTGTCCATTGCGCCACTGGCCCCAGCCTCTGGTCCCACCTGGTGCCCCCACCGCGCTTTCTGTACCACCTGGGTGTGTTGGTGGTCAAAGGGAAATGGCAAGACCTCACCTAGCTCCCTCCTGCCCCGTTCGTGACAGCCTTGCCCTACTCACCTATGGGGGGAGGTCAGTATTGGTCCCACTGGTCCCACCACCCAGGAGAAGTGGTGCCTGTGCTAAGTCCTCCCACAAGGAGATCAGGCAGCAAGGGCAGATGGTGGCCTCCAGCCCCTCAGCTGCTCTGGTGGGTTGGAGGTGATATCTTGCCTGCCCCATGGGAGGTGTGGCTACAATTCCCAGCCAACATAAGGCTTGGAGCTGCCCAGGGCTCTCTGGAGCCATGGTGCACAGCTGAGGGTTGAGCTCAGCCCAAGGCCACTTGTTTTGTCCTCCACTTACTCCTGCCTGATGACAGAGGGCAGAGCAGGTGAGCTGTGGGTAGCGAGATCTTGCTTGATGGCCAATTGGTCTGGGCTAGTCTGTACATGGGCATCTTCAACATTCCTTGTCCAAGTCACATGCAAGATGAAGGTACCACAAAGGTGATGACAAACCCATGAACCTGCCAGTGTAGGATGGAGCAGCAAAAGAACATGCAAGCAGGAACTNTGGCAGCTCCTCCTGCTCCCTCTGTGTGGGCCTTTCTTCTCCTGCCCATCATCCATCCTCTCGGGCCTTCTTCAGGGCAAAAGTGCTGGGGTGTCCTCTTGCCCTGCAGGAAGGAAAGAGTTCCTCCAGACCTTTCAGTGGAGCTGGGCACCCCAAAATGGGCAGAGCTGGGGCTCACACCACAGCAAATCCCACAGCAGGGGACATGGTTTAGTGGGCATGGGGGGGGTTGGGTTGATGGTTGGAGTCGATGATCTTAGAGGTCTTTTCCAACCTTAATGATTCTATGATTCTATGATCCATGAACTTCATCTTATCCCATTACTGTGTGTACCAGTGAAGATATTCAATAGTATCAGCGGCAGCATTGACCCCTGAGGAGCACTAGGAGCAATTAACCACCATTCACACTTCCAACTGTTGACCACAACCCTTCAAGCCCAATGTCCCAGCCCACTTTCCACCCACCCCTTACCCACAGTTGTTACTAGGGAGGCTTCAGCCAGCTTCCACTCAGTAGTTCTCAGGGAGACAGACAGGAGATCCGCACAGGGCTTATGAGGAAAACACACGCTTAGAGATCTCAGAAGCAATCCTGCCACTGAGCAGTCTAGGAGTTCAGCACCCCAGGCCAAAAAGGACTTGAGGAGTGGTGGCTCTTGAAGCAGGTGGCACATTTGCAGCTTTGATGAACAAATGTTTCGCAAGATGATGCTCCTGTGATGCTGCTGTCAGAGAGATGGGAAAAAAGCCTGGAAGGGGAAGGACTTCATGAAGACAGCTGTCCCCTGTCACCTCCACGACAATCAGGCAGTTTCAGGGCGAGCCAGGCAGGAGTCGAACCTGCAATCTCCTGATCCGTAGTCAGGCGCGTTGTCCATTGCGCCACTGGCCCCAGCCTCTGGTCCCACCTGGTGCCCCCACCGCGCTTTCTGTACCACCTGGGTGTGTTGGTGGTCAAAGGGAAATGGCAAGACCTCACCTAGCTCCCTCCTGCCCCGTTCGTGACAGCCTTGCCCTACTCACCTATGGGGGGAGGTCAGTATTGGTCCCACTGGTCCCACCACTCAGGAGAAGTGGTGCCTGTGCTAAGTCCTCCCACAAGGAGATCAGGCAGCAAGGGCAGATGGTGGCCTCCAGCCCCTCAGCTGCTCTGGTGGGTTGGAGGTGATATCTTGCCTGCCCCATGGGAGGTGTGTCTACAATTCCCAGCCAACATAGGGCTTGGAGCTGCCCAGGGCTCTCTGGAGCCATGGTGCATGGCTGAGGGTTGAGCTCAGCCCAAGGCCACTTGTTTTGTCCTCCACTTACTCCTGCCTGATGACAGAGGGCAGAGCAGGTGAGCTGTGGGTAGCGAGATCTTGCTTGATGGCCAATTGGTCTGGGCTAGTCTGTACATGGGCATCTTCAACATTCCTTGTCCAAGTCACATGCAAGATGAAGGTACCACAAAGGTGATGACAAACCCATGAACCTGCCAGTGTGGGATGGAGCAGCAAAAGAACATGCAAGCAGGAACTTCTCATTGAATAATAGAGTGATTTGGGTTGGAAATGACATGTGGAGGTCTCTAGTCCAAATTTCTGCTCAACTTATGACATTCAGATCAGTGTCTTGCCTGCTTGAACTCTGACTAACTCCAAAGACGGAGAGTCCACAGCCTTTTGGGGCCCCTCTCTCGGTGATTTACCACCATNAATGAAGATGCCTCCTGAACATTGTGGGTTGGACAGACCCAGCACTCTCGGGCTGTCCTGGCAGATCATGTGTTCTGGTCCCCAACCACCTTTGAGGCCCACATTGGTCTTGTTGCAAAGTTCTGCATGCAACATCGATGAGCCCCATGGAAAGCACAGACAGGCCACCTGCCCGCAGCAGTGTCCCAAGCCTGGCCTCAGTGTGATTGAGACACCCAACCTTGTGATCCAGGTGCACACAAGGTCAGGGCAGAGGGGTGCAACACCCCTGCATCTCAGACCTCTCACTTTTATAAATTTGCAATCTTCTTTTAGGAATTAGGATTGCTCAGGAGACTACAAGGTATATCAGACAGGAAGAGGCAAAAGTATGTCTGCCAGCAGGCTTTAAAAGACTTTAACTAGGGGAAAAGCTCAAAAAGGTGGGGAAAAGTATGGAAAAGGACAAAGCTAGACCTGCTCCAAGTTGTCAGTGTCTTCTTTGTACTGAGGAGGTTAGTCTTGGGCACAGTGCACCAACGTTGGTCTCAGAAGTGCTGGAGGGAGAGCAATAATCCTTCCTCTTGAGCAGGTAGCTATGTTCTTGGTAGGACAGCCCACCATGCAGTTGGCCTTCACGGGTCCAAGGGCACACTGCTGACTCTTGTTCAAGTTGTTGTTCTCCCCTACGCCCTTTTCTGCACAGCTGTTTTCTTGACAGTCTGTGGTGCTGCATGGGGTTATCCTCTCCCAGAAGCAGGACTGAACTTGATGCCTTTGCTGAACTTCCTTCACCCTGTCCAGGTCACTCTGAATGACAGCCATCCTTGCCAGGGTCAACTGCTCCCCTCCCCACTGGTGTCATCCATTAGGACGAGAGGAAATGGCCTCAAGTTGTGCCAAGGGAGGTTTAGGTTGGACATTAGGAAAAAATTCTTTACTGCACGAGTGGTCAGGCCTTGGAAGAGGCTGCCCAGGGCAGTGGTGGAGTCCCCATCCCTGGAGATATTTAAAAGACGTGTAGATAAGGCGCTCAGGGACATGGTTTAGTGGGCATGGGGGTGTTGGGTTGATGGTTGGACTTGGTGGTCTTAGAGGTCTTTTCCAACCCTAATGATTCTATGATTCTATGATCCATAAACTTCATCTTATCCCATTACTGAGTGTACCAGTGAAGATATTCAATAGTATCAGTGGCAGCATTGACCCTTGAGGAGCACTATGAGCAATTAACCACCATTCACACTTCCAACCGTTGACCACAACCCTTCAAGCCCAATGTCCCAGCCCACTTTCCACCCACCCCTTACCCACAGTTGTTACTAGGGAGGCTTCAGCCAACTTCCACTCAGTAGTTCTCAGGGAGACAGACAGGAGATCCGCACAGGGCTTATGAGGAAAACACACGCTTAGAGATCTCAGAAGCAATCCTGCCACTGAGCAGTCTAGGAGGTCAGCACCCCAGGCCAAAAAGGACTTGAGGAGTGGTGGCTCTTGAAGCAGGTGGCGCATTTGCAGCTTTGATGAACAAATGTTTCGCAAGATGATGCTCCTGTGATGCTGCTGTCAGAGAGATGGGAAAAAAGCCTGGAAGGGGAAGGACTTCATGAAGACAGCTGTCCCCTGTCACCTCCATGACAGTCAGGCAGTTTCAGGGCGAGCCAGGCAGGAGTCGAACCTGCAATCTCCTGATCCGTAGTCAGGCGCGTTGTCCATTGCGCCACTGGCCCCAGCCTCTGGTCCCACCTGGTGCCCCCACCGCGCTTTCTGTACCACCTGGGTGTGTTGGTGGTCAAAGGGAAATGGCAAGACCTCACCTAGCTCCCTCCTGCCCCGTTCGTGACAGCCTTGCCCTACTCACCTATGGGGGGAGGTCAGTATTGGTCCCACTGGTCCCACCACTCAGGAGAAGTGGTGCCTGTGCTAAGTCCTCCCACAAGGAGATCAGGCAGCAAGGGCAGATGGTGGCCTCCAGCCCCTCAGCTGCTCTGGTGGGTTGGAGGTGATATCTTGCCTGCCCCATGGGAGGTGTGTCTACAATTCCCAGCCAACATAGGGCTTGGAGCTGCCCAGGGCTCTCTGGAGCCATGGTGCATGGCTGAGGGTTGAGCTCAGCCCAAGGCCACTTGTTTTGTCCTCCACTTACTCCTGCCTGATGACAGAGGGCAGAGCAGGTGAGCTGTGGGTAGCGAGATCTTGCTTGATGGCCAATTGGTCTGGGCTAGTCTGTACATGGGCATCTTCAACATTCCTTGTCCAAGTCACATGCAAGATGAAGGTACCACAAAGGTGATGACAAACCCATGAACCTGCCAGTGTAGGATGGAGCAGCAAAAGAACATGCAAGCAGGAACTTCTCATTGAATAATAGAGTGATTTGGGTTGGAAATGACATGTGGAGGTCTCTAGTCCAAATTTCTGCTCAACTTATGACATTCAGATCAGTGTCTTGCCTGCTTGAACTCTGACTAACTCCAAAGACGGAGAGTCCACAGCCTTTTGGGGCCCCTCTCTCGGTGATTTACCACCATCATGGTGACATTTTTTTTGCCAGTATATCCAGTCAGAGCCTCCCCTGATGCGAGGGAAGCTTTTGCTGTGCAGGAAGCCCAGCAAGAAGGGAGAAACTCCAGGCAAAGTCAGGCCACCATGGAGAAAGAGGTCCCCTGTCACCACCAGTACTACGGCCAGGCTGTGGGCAGGAAAATGGCGAGCCAGGCAGGAGTCGAACCTGCAATCTCCTGATCCGTAGTCAGGCGCGTTGTCCATTGCGCCACTGGCCCTGGTCCTCCTGGAACTCTGGGGGCTTTCCGTCACTGGATGGGCTTTGTGAGGAGAGCAGGAGAGGGTGCAAGAGGATTTAGTTAAGTATAGAAAAAGTATAAGTTAGTTGAGTATAGAAAAAATTAGATTTTATGAGATCCCTGGAAGCCAAGTGATCTAATCCCCTGCTCAGAGAACAAAAGTCTTTCACACTAGGTCATTTTGCTAGTCGAGCTTTGAATGTCTCCAAGGATAGGAACTCCAAAACCTCTCTGGGACTCTGTTCTAGTGTGTGACCTCTGATGTGTGAAATTTTTTTCCTATCATCTAATAGAGATTTTCCTTGATGTAATCTGTTTTTGTTGAGCTCCATCCTCTGTGTCCACAAGAAGAGCCTGGCTCCTCTTTCTCTGTAGGCACACATAACATAAAACAAGATTATAATCCTTCTTTGACCTCTTCTTCTCCATATTATAGAAACATTGCTCTCTAGGCCACTCCTCAGCAGGCACTCCACCACCTTCTCATCTGGATGACCGTCTCTGGGACTTAATGCAGTCTGTAAATGTCTTTCTTGTCCTGGAGATCCCTAAACTGGACACAGACACCAGATTTGGTCCCACTAGTGTCAAACAGGGTGATAATCATTCCCCCAATCTGATGGCTAGAATTAGCTGTTGACAGAGGAAAACCAAAGCTCAGCTGGAGTTGAGATTGGTAGGGATGCGAAAGGTCAACAAAAGGGCTTTTAGAGCCACATTGGCAGCAAAAGAAAATTAAAAGAAAGTGTGGCAACGCTTCTGACTGAGTGAGGGACATAGCGACAGACATGGAGCAGGCTGAGGTAATCAATGCCTTCTCTGCCTCTGTCTTTATTGATGAGGTCTGCTCTCAGCTTTGCGTGCCTTTGCCTTTTGCCAGAGCCTATGGCAGTGGATTATTCATGGCAGAGGATGATCAAGTCAGGAATCACTTGAGCAAAATGGACACATGAAGGACACAAAAGTAGTTGCAAACTGCCAGCATGGATTTACTAAGGTCCTACCTGACCTGCCCAACTGCCTGCCTTGCTGGAACCTGGGAAAGAAACGCTTGTTTATCTTGACTTTTAAATAGGATATTCGAGTCTTCTTGTAACCAGATTGAAAAGATATGGACTGAATGAGAGGCTAAGAAGGTGGGTGAAAACCTGGCTGGATCACCAGAGCCAATGTTGGGATCACCAGTTGGAAATGTAGAAAGTGTCCTGTTAGTAATGGAGTTGCAGGTGTCAATACTGATACTGACTCTTACACGTCTTCATGAACAACCTGCATGATAGGATGGGGTGCACACTCAGCAAGTTTCTGTACGAGTTTCATCAAATTTGGAGCAGCGGCTGACACACTGGAGGGTAGGGGCTCTTCAAAGGGGCCTTGTGTGGCAGGAGAAATAGGCTGATAGGAACCTCCTGAACCTTAGAGAGGACAAAAGTAAAATCCTGCCATGTGGGGAGGAAGCACCCCAGCAGCACCCTGCAGAAATGGGGAACCTTTACCCTGGTGTGATTCAACCACACAACCTCCTGATCTGGAGCCAGACGTGCTGCCCTTGTGCTACAAGGTCGATATGGAGGGACCCAGCCTGGGTGGTGGGAATGTGCTCCCCGTGAGGACCATCCCAGAGCTGGCCACTACAGCTCCGAGGAGACCCAGGGCTGACCCCAACCCTGATAAGCTGGGCATTGCAGCTGAGCCTCCTGCGGGGCAAGTGAGGTGTCTCCCCCACCTTGGTCATTAACCCTGGCACCCATTGGGCACCTTTGGCACCAGCTGAAAACTTCCCTGCTGAGCCCTCATTCCCATGCCTTGGCTGCAGTTCCCTCCCTTTTTCACTCCCTCTCTCTATCCCTCTCTCCTGCCCACCTTCATCAATGACAAAAAATTTGGGAAAATACTTTTTCCTCATATTTGGACAGAACATCCCATTTCAATTTATACCTACTGTCTCTCATCCTTTCATCATGAAATGCTGTGAAAAGCCTGGCTTGATGTCCTCCTCATAGGTACTGGTAGTTTGCTGTCAGGTCCTCATTGAAACCTCTTCTTCCCCAGGCCAAATAAACCCAGTTCCAGCTGGGTCCAATGGGACCAACACCAGGCCATTTTGGTGATCCTCCACTGGACTTGTGCCAGTTGATAGATGTCCTTATACTGGGGGCCCCAAAACTGTGTGCAGTATTCCCAGTGCGGAACATGAGTAAGAAGTGGGAATAGAGGGAATAGAGGAAAGGGATGAGACAAGGCGCCCAGCTCCACTGAAAGGTCTGGAGGAACTCTTTCCTTCCTGCAGGGCAAGAGGACACCCCAGCACTTTTGCCCTGAAGAAGGCCCCAAAGACAGATGATGGGCAAGAGAAGAAAGGCGAGGGGAGGGAGCAGGAGGAGCCGCTGCCAGGCTAAAAGTGTTGAGCCAGGCAGGAGTCGAACCTGCAATCTCCTGATCCGTAGTCAGGCGCGTTGTCCATTGCGCCACTGGCCCCGGCCCCTCGCCAGCCCTGTGGTCCTGGCAGGCTGCCCGCATCCTTCGTTCTGTAGAACATCTTCTGTGCCCCTCACAAAGACACCAAACAACATCCAATGTAACATCAAGCAGTGAGGAACATCAGCTGGACTGCCAACCGCTTGACCGCAACCCCTTCGGTCCCCGCATCCAGCCACTTTGCCTTGTGATTCAGCTTAGATGCTCTGTCTGTGTCCTGCTACAGTGATAAGTCTGGGAGACCCTGCCAGAGATCAAGTCGTAGTCAAGATAAATGATGTTCCTTGGTGTCCTCTTGAACAAGGAAGTCATCTCTTCAAAGAAACCTATCACACTGGCCAAGAGTGGTATGTTTTTTGTGAATCCATGGTCACCGTTTCCAGTCATCAGCACATCCTTCCTTCATTTGGGTGTGGCTTTCAGGAGTATTTATTCCATAGTCTTCATTTGGGCTCTTAGATGAGGCTGACCAGATCACAACCTCCCAGATCCTCCTTCTTAGTCTTCTTGAAAAAACTTCTCATGTTGTTCATCAGAAACTTCTCTCTATTTCCATAATCCTTCACTGAATAATTAATTGCCTGTGACCCCCTCCAGAAATCCCCTGGACTGACTGTACCACCCCACGTTACCCTCCCAGGCAAGTATTGCCTGAGGGTAAGTCCAGGTCCCCCAGGAGCGACTGAGCATGCAGTTATGAAGGTTCTTGCACTTCTGTGAGGAAAACTTCAGTTCCTTCATCTTGTTGATGAGGCCACCTGTAGCAGACACCCACCACAACCCCCCCCTGCATTGGCCTCCACTCTCATCATGATTCCCAACCTCCAACCAGCACAGTCTGGCTGAAAGGAAAGCTCTGGGCATCATGTTTTCCCCCAGGGGTTCCTGAGGTGCCCCCCTCTAGTTGGCCAATGCCTTGCAGAGCCCTGCCCCTCACCCAGACCGGCCCCACAGAAAAGCAGGGGCCATAGAGAGGGTGGCCTCAAGGCTGACCCCGGTGTGATTCGAACACACAACCTTCTGATCTGGAGTCAGACGCGCTGCCCTTGCGCCACGAGGCCGGGGTGAAGGGACGCAGGTCCCCGGCACCGACCCCGGCCTGGGCGGTGGGGATGTCCTCTCCATGGGGAGCACCCCAGGGGTGTCCAGGAACCCCTCAGCTGCAGCTATGGAGGGGAAGGGGGGCCAAGGCCTGGCTACAGGCTGGAGGATGAACGTGCAGGGTGGGATGGGGTAATCTGCGGGGTCATTGTGGGCAGGAGCCGGGCTTAGGGATGCTGTGAGGAAGGTTGATGACCCAGGGCAGAACAGACCAGGTCCCCTCCAGCAGCACAGCCCTAGATGGGCTCGAGTATGTACCCAGAAATGGTGGTGGACAGTGTTAAGAGTAGATATCCCATGGGCTCAGCCCAGTCACAGATGGACATTCCAGCTCCTGATGTAGGTGACCAAACCCTGTTTTGGCTGGGAATGGCAGCTGGACCTTCTGCAAGGAAGACAAGACATCTCACCAGTGCGGGCAAGATCCACCAACAGTGCAGACAAGGTTCACTGCCAGCTCTGGCTGCCCTTTCCCCATGGGTGGTTAGAACAAAATTGTCATGGACAAAGGTGTCAGAGAGGAGATGAAACTTTCCTTCTTCCTCTCTACCTCCATGCCCACCCCAGCGTGCTGGAGGAAGTCTGCTGGGTACTAGGCTGGCTGGGGCAGGGACATGGTTGGGGGCACCATATGGGCAGGGGGCTGGGGCAGTGGTTCAATGGACAATGCACCAGGAGAATGCAGGGTTGAGTCCTGCCTGACTTGACCTATTCCTGCCCACAGCCTGGCCATGGTGGAGGTGATGGGAATCAGGCTGCCCCGGTGTCCTTCTGGAAGTGGTGGGTAACCAACCTTGGGTATTGCCGTGGTTCTGGCTTATTTCCTTGCTTTGTCATGTATTCTGCCAGCAACAAGACTTTTTTTTGTCAGAAATCCATCAGACATTTTTCTCAAAACCAGCTGTTGTTACACCTTGTTCACAAATGTCCCATTTCATCTGGAACTCCTGCAGGACTGGACAGAGGCAGGGTGGCTACGCCTCCATCCATCCCATTCCCCTCCTCTTTCAGAGCATGGGTTTTTTTGCTCAATGGATCTTTGCTTTGCTCCACCCCAGTTCATCCCACATGCTTCCTCACTGCTCTACCTTCTGCCTAGTGTCACAAATTCTGACATCTTTGCACTCAGTTCCCACTTGCCCCAGAGCTCATGTTAGAGCTCGGACACCATTACTAATATGTCTCTTTACTTTTAATGAAAATAAACTATTTAATATAAGTGTACAAGTTTGTGATGTAAAGCAGAATTTATTGTTGTTATTAAGAATGATCCATTTCAGGAAATCATTGAGAAATGAGGTTAAAAAATGAGAAAATTATTACTAAATGCAAATAAAAACTACAGCATCCAAATGAGGAATGGCATAAGTGATAGTTTTATAAATGCATTTATTTTCTGCAGTGGATACAGTTATCTAGCTACACTTAAGGCAGTTTGCTTGAATTGCACAGCCAGCTACTTGTCCACCAGATGTCTGTACTGTATACAAATACATGAGATACACGGTATTCATTTGGAGAGGAAGACCGCTGCTGAACTTTATTAGATTTCTATTTATGGGTAATTGTTTGGGAGTAAGTCACAGCAATCTCACCTGGGCTAGCGGTAGGGTACATTTCTACATGGAAACGTCTTTCACTTGTGAAAAAAGAAATCTCAGCAGAAGACTTTCTGAAATCCTTCATTTTCAAGCTTTCAAAAATGAGTTTTATTTTTAAAAGAAATAACTGGCATCATGTTGTTACTGCTCTCCGACTGTACGAACTAGCATTTATTAGCAAGGCATGAAGTGTTAGGAGAAGGTCTCCTGGGGTAGGATGCTGCTTTAGACACCTGAATGTGGCTACAAGGATGATGCCTACTTGTGCCCTAGGCAGCAGAGCTCCCATTATTACTATAGTTACAAAGTTTAAAAAGTTATATAAAATTATATGAAGTTAGAAAAAGATTTTACGCTTATCCTGAATGTGTGCAACTCCAGTCCCTAAAATTTGGTGTCTGCAACCAAAAGCCATCTCTACTCTCCAGTCCTATTAATAATAGTCACGTATTTCCTCTGTGAATTGTCAATGCTGAAGATGGAGCAAAGAGGCAGGCACCTACCTTTCCATCTGAGCAAACCCTGCCCACAAGAAGGGCTTTGCTGTCCCTTCCTCAGCAGCACGTCGTCCCACAAGAGGGAGCCATCAACTAGCTCATGGGCTCCACAAGCTGCAAAGACAAGCTGGAGATGCATTTTGCTACCCTCCATCCCTAGGCCATGGAAATTCAGCTTGTTTCCTTCCTGCAAATACAGTTCTTTCTCCACAGTCCATTTTTTTTTTTGGCTATTCAGTCCCACTGGTCTCTGTTAGACTTTCCCCCTCCATCAGCCCACGGTTTCCTAGAAGTGCAGCTTCAGATGTGATCACGGGGAGCTTCACCTGCTGCTTGCTCCCTGCCGACCACCTCGCAATGGCACCTCTCCACATCTATCCCACTCTGGTACTTGCTTAGTTTCCAACTGCATGACATGATGGGAGAGATTCAGCTGCCTAAATTCAGGCAGTGTTGTGTTATGGGATGCTGCCTGGTCTATATTTGCCTCTCCAGAAACATCTGAGTAGACCTCTGTTCCATGCAGATATCTTGGATGCTTCAGGACATCTATAATGTTCAGACAAGTGAATCCTGCCTGGGGGTGGGAGTCAGCTCAAAGATTTGGACGATTAAAGTAGGTGTCTCCACATAGGGGTATATTTGTGTGTTAGATAGCTGACACACTACTAGGGCCATAAAATGTCCTGAAGAGATGCAGGAGATATTTCTGGACACTTGGCTTTGCTGTGTTCATTTCTGTTTTTAAGCAGAATATATTGATGATCTGTACGATATCCGTTTGGTAGAATACTGAAATTTTCAAATTTCTCAGCAGAACACCCCATTTTCCCCCCAACACCCCTTTCCAACCTCTTACAATGTTATAAATAAGGTCTGGTTTTCAGCTAGCTCGAGGAGCATTGCAATCAAATTCTGCTGATTTACATTGCTATAACGTAAATGCGTATAAGTGCTTGAGGGAAGCAGATGTTTCCCATAATTTTAGTGTCCCAGGTTACTTCAGAGCTAGCCCAAGTCCATTATCTAAAACATTCAAAATGAAAGAAGTGTCCTCCCTTCTCATGCATACTCCCTTCCTCGTGCTCTCAAAGGATGTGAGTCCCAAGGAAAGATTCATAGTTTTCTGAGCCTACTGAAAGGAGACAACAGACATTTCACATGATGGTAGAAGCTTATTGCTGTCTGCCACTCAGATGGATCTACATCTTCTTCAGCATATCTCTACTCGAGGACATGTAGCTACAACGATTTCACCTGGCAGACACTTCTCAGGAGCCATCACGGTGATTTCAAGGTGAGAATTGCCTAGTGGAGATGTCTATGGCTGTCAGGCCCATGGCTGAGGAGCTCACTGCACCACTGGCGAGCTCTTCTATGGCCAGACCCTCTGCAGCTTTAGGAGAAGTCAATCCATTGGGTCACCCAGTGTTCATCCTGTATTGATGACTGTTGCACACTTCCCCACCAATTGCAGCAGGAATACAGGCATCTTCTGGAAATACCTCTCAATATCAGCTTATTGCTTCCTATGCCCCCATCGGAAGAGGTGACCCTCCTGGTGAGATTGATACCCATAGAGTACATTTTTCAGGCTATTATTAAATTAGCTAACATAAGTGGCTGAGGTGGGTAGGGATGCTACTATACGGGCATTTTATATTGCTGTGGAAGTCAGGATTAGCAAATTCTACTCCATGGCAGAAAGATCACTAACGGGTTTATCTCTATTCCCCAGATTAAGAAAGAGAAACAGCCATGTTCCAAAGACTGTCTGTCTCACCTACCTCAGACAACCCTCAAGACAGGGTTGAAGTCTCCTCTGGAAGTCCTTGTGTCTCCATTGACTCCAAGGGAGTCCAAGATGATGTTAAATTAGACAGCTGGGATGGGTTTCATCCCACCTCGTTTGGAGGTTGACAGTATAGGTGCTTCCACCTGAACTAGTCTTCTGCATTTCCTTCATAGTCAATGGAGAGAAGCAAGTACTGGGTGAGTCTGCCAGAATATCACGTTGCAGAAGTGACACTGGCTACGTGATGGGCTCCAATGCAGGCGCTAAACTGTAGACATCTCAAGTGGGGAACACCACTTGTAATTCGCAGGTATCTAATGTGAGACAAACTCCACCAAAAACCACAAAACAGAAGATCCCAAATTATAGGTCATTCATGTTAATAATGCTAACGACTAAAATAATGATTAAAACAACCCTGCTCAGAATTCTGCTGCTGGTTGCATTTTCACACCCTGCATGGAAATGCATGAAAAAGTCTCCAGCAGTCCTGTTTGCTGGTAAACTGGATGAACTGGGAACAGGCCTTTCCTGTGACCATTGCAACACTGAGCATGAGGAAGCTATTGACCATATGGAGGGTTGGTGATGTTCTCCAGCCCCAGTCATAGGTCAGCTGCAGAACCGGTCATTAGGCAGGAGGCAGAGCTTTCCTCATGTGTAAGTATTTCTTCTGTGATCCATATAAAACATGTCTCTTACCTGGAATAACCTGGGAGAGGAGGATGAGAACAAACAAGAGCAAATGAAATGCAGAGGCACCAAGGCAGAATGAGATGGCAATTCTTTGCTAGGTGGTAAGAGAGTTCCAGTGTTTATTGGGCTTCTGGGAGCAAGAAGGACTGGAAACAAGGTTTTTACTTCAATGTATATAACCCTTGGACAAAATTGCTAGTGAACACTTCTGCATCACTTTCCCTGATCAATCACAGGGTCACCTCTGAGTCAAGAGAGGTGATACGACCTGCTCCAAGCAACAGGCACTCTGGAGGGAAAACCTTTACTAAAGTGAATTTCACTCCGAATCCAAAGGTTTTTTTTCTGAGGTAAATTTTTTTATCATAATTTGAAAGCAATCATCATCATATAAATGCTTATAGCCTGACACCGAGAATATTGTCTGTGCAATGGCTGGAAATTATAGGGAAAGATTTTGAACATAAGAATATTGGACAAGCACTCCTCCTCTACCAGGTTATTAACACACTCGAGGTGTTGCATTTGCCCTTCACTTCCTATCAAAAAAAAAAGGCAAACAATTCCAGTCCATCACCAAACAAAACACATCACTTATTGCAATTTTAAAAATAGTTTTGCAGAATTAGAAAGCTGGGTTCCTGCTCCAGTCTGACTAAGTACAGTGTTGGGTCCTGTCTGAGAGCTGAGATATTCCCCTTGGCTTCAGGGGGAACCTGAGCCAACTGAAGTTTTCTTGTCAAGGTCTTTGTTTCATCCATTTCCCTGGAGTGCCTGAAAATGGACATAAACAACTCTCCTGCCCCATGGCTGCCCGGGAGACTCAATGACGCCTGCAAATTTGAAATGAAAAGCTAACAAAGAAACCAGAAAGGCAGAGAACAATGCACATTGAATAAGGGGAAGGTTTATATTGTTGATATCAAGGCCACTGGGTCAGGACAACATCAATAAATATCATGTACAGAAACAGGCTCAAATAAGTGGTTGCTGGTTTTCACTGGTTTCTTCTGCTCTGAAGGAGAACGTGTGCTGTCAGCAACCATTTCAGTATGATTAGAAAAATTCAAACACTGTATGGACACATCCTCATGAAAACTGTATCATGAATCTCACTTGTCCTCTGCTTTTTGTACACCTGCAAAACTGAGGGTGCTGCTCATGACATCTGCAAACTCTAATAATCTGCACCTCATGCTCGACCTTGCTGTCTGTCCTGTAATGTGACACTGGTTCCCAAGAGAAAGCAATAAGGAATTAATGGTCATTCCATACATAGACATAGCAAATAAATCTGGTTTGTTCTGCGAAAGGTGCTTTGAAGAAAAAGAAGTCCTTTTTGTTTGTCCAACTACCCTTGAAAAGCCAGAAAAGTGACAAAGCATTTCCTCAGGACTCCCTGGAGCAGAGAGTGGACAAATACTCATTTCTAGTTTATGAGCATCCCTAAAGCATTTGATCCTGTTTAAGAGAACACCATGAGCACTCAGGGGTTGAACAATGGCTTCAGGCAGTAGGTGCAGGAACCCCCAGTGCTGATCACTTTCTAAGATGGCAAGATCTTACTTTTTAAGTAGAAAAACTACGTTTTTAATAATACAGTATGTTTCATGCAAATGAAGTGCTGGCAGCCCGAGCACAAACCAAGCCGGTTAGTTCCATACTGTTGTAACACCTTGTTCTTGGGGTAAGGCACTAACATTTGAGAAGTTGAGGCACGGGAGAACAGTGGGACATACTGACTCAGTCCTGGAGAGACTTTCTGGCAATTTCCACATGCTTTTATTTAAATGCATTATGAAATCAAATGAGCTCTCTGCAGAAGTGCAGGTTGATGCATTTTGACTAACACATATGTTTTCCATAATATAACAACTCATTCAAACTGAAACCCTGTGAGAAGAACCTCAATTAATCTGCACAACTTTCCTTAATAACCTGTTATTTTTACCTCTAAGTTCTTCTTAGTTCTTTAATATTCAGATGCTTGCTCTGCGTGACGTAGAGTGGAGATGGGAAATGACCCGTGGTCCATGCTGGCTTGACCTGAACGGGTTAACTAACCATCTGGATATTTTCCACGGTGTTTGAAAGCAAAATGAGCAAGGGCAGCATTCTGGAGACGTAGTTACCTAGCCACTGACAAGATCTGTACTTTCAACTGCAGCCTGGAGATCAGGGTCCAAGGCAGATTTGGCTTGGGCATGCGGCATGGTAGGTGGGGAGAGAGGGAGGGTAGAGGAGGTACAGGGCACAGGATTTGGGCTGTGTTTCTGGTGGTTTAGGTTTGGGATGAGTTAGAAGGATGGTAGATTTGGGTTCAGAAGGTCAAGGGGGTAGAAAAAAAAAGAGAAGAGCTGAAGGAAAGCAAAGCCAAAGCCCCAGGAGAAAAGTTGGGAGGTGAAAACCCTTTTTCCTTGCTCCCATACATCCAAGGTTGTGCATGCAGTTGCCTTCAATATCTCCATATATCTCTATAAGATGATGGTCTGTGACACCCCTGCCATCCCATCATGTACATGACTCTTTGTACCTATGTAGCCCCCTCATCATCTGCTGCTGAGAGGGGAAGATGCTTTTTCAGGGTCCCTGATCTGACAGAAAGGTTGTTACCAGGGATCCTAAAGCAATGCCATGGCAAGGTGGATCTCCCCTCCACCAGTGCAGGTGGATGGATTTTTACAGGGTTGATCCACTGCATAGACCTCTCCTCCTGAGAAAGAGGGTTTTTCCTTCCCCCTCTTCCACCACCATCTCAAAAAGCCAACTGGTGCTGCAAAGCTGCCCTGTCCTGTGAGAGACACCTTTATTCTCCTGGAAATGAGAAAAGACATTTTTCACACATACGTACCATTGGCGTGGAAAAGCGCTTCTAGAGATGTTTCTACCCTACCCTTGATTTAGAACCCCTCCTTCCCCTTTCACTACCTACATCACATTCTGTAGCTGGGATTTTCAAGGATTCATCAAGAGTCCTTTGCTGTCATGTAATAAAAGTGAAACTTGAGCCAATAAGTTATGGCAGTTTTATGGGGCTATGGATTTTATGGAGCTATTCTGAGATTTTCATTCGCCTGCTTATACAAATACAGGGACATCTCATCACTCTCTGTGTATAAAAGCCTTTTTCTCTGTGTATCTTCCGTGAGTCTGAGATCAAGCTCCAGCCATGAGGACCTCCTCATACCTTCTGATTGCTCTTTTCCAGAATTTACGAGGTAAAGAGGACAAATCCTGTCATTTCAAGGAAAGTATCCAAGAGTGCATGAATTATTTAGGACCCTGGGAGAGTTTTAAATAGTGCTTAGGAGCTGGTTTTCAGTTGTGCAGAGTATAACAGCAGTCCTGACTCCATGGGAAAAGAAACTCGACCCCTATAATGGAATGATAAAGACTGAGAGCCAGGAAGCTTTGAAGGTCACCATAAGCAGGCAGTGCATCAGTGTAGGGAAAGCTCTTCTGTACTGTGAGCTTTCTTGCTGAAGGCTAATCCATAGCTACGGTATAATGTGGCATTAAACATCCCTTTAAATTTACCTCAGGTTGTCACTGGTTTGGGTGCAGATCCTATCAGAAAATGTTTTTCAGGTCTCAGGAGAACTCCCATTGAAAGCTGGGCAGGAGAGAAAGTGCTTCTGGACTACACGGTCCCCCCCATGCTTAAAGAACCCACCTGCAGAGTGAAAGAGCTGGGGTAGGATTATGGTCTCCAGAGATCAACAGCTTGATATAGGCACCTGCGTGCACTGAGATGCCCTTGTGTACCTGAGGTATCATCTCAAGGGGACAGATGGGACACAGACCCTGTGGGACAGCTGAGACCTTCTAGATGGGCAGCTGGAGCCTGGCAGGGTACCATGGCCCACCTCAAACAGCCCTGTGCTCCCGTACGCAGATATCTCTGTGGAGCCCACAGGTTGTACAGCCCATGGGGTCTAGAGACCTACTCAGCAGCTCACATGTGCGCATCTCAGTTAAGGTGAGCTGAGTTGACTCTGCTGACTGCCTCGCTCTTCCCAGCACGCTTCATCTGCCTAAACTTGATGCTGTTAGTGAACCCTCGGCTATCTGGGGCACTCAAGACATTTGCACAGGGTGAGAAGGTATGGTGTAGGTCAAGCCTTACACTCAAGGGTGCCTAAAACATCACTAGATGGTTACCTTGTGGCCACAGAAATCCCCTACCCACTTTTGAAAACAGGAGTTCAGACACCTAGCTCACATGGAGACACCTATGGCTATGTAGCTAGAGTCCATATCTGTTTTCTGAGCCATGCCCTGTACTTTATTTCTTTAATGCAGAAGGAGCAGCAGGAGACCTCATGAGTGTCTTGCTCCAGAAGAGCCTGTTGGCTAAGGCAATGTCGAAAACTAGCAAGAGAAAGTTTTGGACCTGAGGCTGCTGTGTCCCTGAGGACTACTTCAGGCCATTAGCTATCCCAGAGTAGACCCAAGATCCTTTCTTAGTTAAGAAATAGTAGTTTGATGCTTGTATGAAGTTTTGNAAAGTTTGCAACAATTTGTCCCTGAAGTTGTGAGGGGATCTGCGAACTGTTTGCAGATATTAGTTACATTTATTAAATAATTCTGGAGGGAAAACAGCGTGGGTGATATTTCAGCTAAAGCTCCCATTCCTCAGGTATTTTCTATATACGGAAGGCAGGCTAGAGTTTGGTTCTTTCTGCTGCTTAAAAGCCTGGATAAAACTAAGGCAGCAACACTTCATGTGGGGGTTTCTAAAGACCCAACTCTTATTTCCTTTGTGTCTTCCACCTGCACAGAGTAGAAAGTTCCATTTCAGTACGAACGGAAATTTTCACGTTAAGTGAAATAATGAAATAATGGTTTTGTTGTTTTTTTTTTTTTTTTTTTCCAATGGTGCTTTCATAGCAATAACTTGGAGAAGTCCCCGTTCACTTCAGTCCAAATCAAACTCATTTCTGTTTTCCAGCTTGATGCGTCACTCAGAAGTTCAGCTCTGCGTGCAACACAGGCTGCAGATTACTCGCAGGCAACCTAACCACAAACCCTGATCTGATAACATTTTGTGCCTATGCTTTCTCATCAGAGTACAAAATGTTTTCTGTCTGCAGGCAGCAGGACTTGGGATGTCTTGGACACTTTCTGGTGGTCTAAGAGGAAGCTGCAGACATTTCTGCCATGTAAATGAGTTTCTGATTAGAAGCTGTTTCTATAACAAATACAGATGCTGTAAGAAATACCCAGTAATATTCTATGTTCCCGAAGAATAAAGAAAAGAAAAAGGAGGCGTGTTCGTAGCTTCAAAGATATCTCTGCTCTTTAACTTAGGCGCATTCATGATTCTTCAATATAAGGATTTTTCTTCTATTTTTGGATGTTGAGTATATGTTTTCCCTGTTTTCCTTGGGGAGTTACTTCTCACACTGTTAGATGCAATAACTTGGTTTAAGGGGAAAAATTGCAATTTTATCCACTATAGATATAATAAATTAAGACATGTTGTTCTGGCAATGTGCTGGATTTCTGTATCTCAGACAAAGGAGGAGGATTCATATTTTATTAATATTATACTTTATTTTGCTAACTAACGTTTTATTAAGCTTCTGCTGTAACTCATATTTGTCATAACTGAGAAAAAAATACATATGTATCATTCATAAAATATTCCCAGTTTGTCTGAAGACAGTGATGTGGATGATTAATGTGTAAGGTGAAGAGTTTGGAAATAATATCTTCTACACTTCACCTCACCAGAAGTTTCAAAGTAGTTTCTCAGGCAAGCCTCTCAAAAGGGAAAAAACCTAAACCAGTTGGGTATCTAAATCCATATGTATTCAGGTACCTGAAACTAGATATCCAAGCATGAAAATTAGGGGTAGGATTGCTCTTTACAGATAAATTTGGATTTTGTTACACCAAGGCAAGTTGTAGATGCAGCTTGCATTCACTGCAACAATTCATATGAAAGAAAGACTTTTCAGGGCTGTTTCATACAACGCTGCTGGATAAGAGGATGTTATTACTTTTTTCATCTGAGAGTTGTGTAGCTAGGATATGTGAGACATAGCTCCAGTTCTGTTTTTCCCTGGGGCACTTAAATTCATTAATGATCCTTTTCAAACTACCAAGTACTAAAGAAAATGTTCATTTTACCTTCTTACCCTGTTGTATGTGGTATAAAAAAATCATACATCTACTGGAGTAGGGGCAGTACCCCGGGTCTCCTGGCTTACGCAGGGAGTGGTCTAGCTGACGCAGTGGTGTTTTGGGACAGGATTCCTTGCTCCCAGAAGTGCTTTATTTTGTATTAAACCTTTTGATCATTGCATCTCAAAGCAGGACCTTACAAACGATTCTATAACCTTCTCTTTTTTTTTTTCTTTTTTTTTTCCTACAAAACGACCACAACCAGAATTTCACAATTGAGAAGAACAGGTAGGAATTCACCCCGTTGCCCACACATAGAGGCTACAGCCATTCGACAGGCCCTGTGACATTAGAAATGTCCATGTCTGCCTGGGACTGGCAGATATCATGCAGGAGCTACAGGGGACCTGCACCCTCACGGAGAAGCAGCTGGAGGCCAGATGGGATCCCTGAGGCATCTTTAATGACAGTAGATGCCCTTAGCTCTGGACTTGACCAGCTAAGTACAAGTATCTACAGTGCAGGTTTCTGCATGTGTGTTGGCTCCTAAGGTCCTACTATACGTGAGTCCTAGAACCACTAATTAAACATCTCATTCCCATGGAGCCACATCCATTGTAGATGCTTCCATCTCAGTATCTGAGTGTAGCACTGACCACCACCATTAAGCTTCAGCCAGTTGACCACACAGGAGTGTCTAGTGCCATTTTAAATAAGTTAGGCGATACAGATGACCATCCATTTGCTCCTCTAGTCATATGCAGGTTGTCCCAGAGGTCCTGTGTCTTACCGGATAGTCCCATGAGATTCTTTGGATACCCTAAAGCAGCCCACATGAGTTAAGCCTATATATTTGGGCAACTGAATTGAGTCCATAATATCAACTAATTAATATTTTCAGAAAGAAAACTGGTTGTTTAGTTGGTTCAAATTTTATTTTTCAGTTAGGGAAATGATGCAAAAAATCATTTATTTGCATTGACAAATGGAGACTGCAAACATTGCAGCAGAACCTTGGACCTTCTGCTATACTCACCATCACCAACAGTCTTCTGGCACTCCCAAGGTGCCTTCCCTCCCACCAAAACGATGGCTAATTTTCTCTGGGTGGTCCATTACCAACCACCTTGATCTTTGAAGGTAACAAGTAATGAAGCTCTCCGGGTGGGTCAGTATTAAGAAGCAGCCTTCCCAGTGGCCAGGTAGGGAGGTATAGTTACCTCTCTGCTTGTTTTTGTGGCCCTCTGCCATTGTTCAGGTTCAGCCATGTGCAGCGGTCAAGCTGTACCCATTGCCTTCCACAGTCACCACTGCCAAGGTCCCTGGACATCCAGGTCCGTTCCTACAGCCCTATAAATGCAGGGTTGCTCCCTCCTCCCCTGCTCAAAGGTTCTGGCATTGTGGCCCTGTCTTCACGCTGCAGCCGAGACCTTCCACCATGAAGCTCTTCTCCTGCCTCATGGCTCTTCTCCTCTTCCTCCTCCAGGCTGTTCCAGGTAAGGGGCAAGACCCACGCTGGGGTCTGCCTGTGTAGGAGGTACAAGTAGCTTGTGCAGTGGTGCAGACTGTACTCCTCCGTACTCCATCAGCTCCTTTCATTAGAGCCATTGCCTATTTCTCAGTGTAGAAGCAGAAGTGAAAAATGAACCTATGGTGACGAGATGTCAAATCAGAACCTCTCCACAGAAGCCACTACCGGGTGTTGGCACCTTATGACTCTTCGAAGTCTCTTTATGCCACTTTGTGGCACTATTGGAAGATGGTACCATGGAAATCATCTGCCTTTTCTTACCCTGTGGTCATAAATTGTCTCCTTTGTGTACAGTAGAAGAGCAGCAGAGGGGTTCCCTTGTATTACTCAAGTTGAACTACACCAGTGAAGTTTACTTAAGCTCTGAATATGCTGGTTCCCCTTCCTCAGCCCTTCTGCTGCACTGACTCATTTACTGATTGTGCTTTTACCTTAGCTTTTCTTCATGCTTGATGAAACTCCCCACCTTGGAGTAAGACTTTCAGAGAAGGAAGGAACTGGGCAAACCTCTTGTCCCTGTTAACTGGGACAGATCCCAGCTTTTGATATTTTTTAAGTCATAGGTACATCTTGGGGCATACGAGCACCATGCTGTCCCTTGCATGACCAGCCTGCAGCATTGGTCAGGCCTTGGCACAGGCTGCCCAGGGCAGAGGTGGAGTCCCCATCCCTGGAAGTATTTAAAAGACGTGTAGATGAGGTGCTTAGGGACATGGTTTAGTGGGCATGGGGGGGGTTGGGTTGACGGTTGGAGTCAATGATCTTAGAGGTCTTTTCCAACCTTAGTGATTCTATGATTCTATGATTGCAGTCCTAGAGCTCAGAAGCATCCAAAGGCTGGGCTGTCCCTACCCACTACAAAATGCATAACCAGGGTATGTTCAGAAACTTGTCATCAACAGCTACATTTTTCTCTAGTTGTACACAGCCTTCCTCGGAATCCTGTGAGGTCCCAAAACTTTTTGAAAAACTGCCTTGGGCTTTGGGGGTATTTGTATCAGACCCCTAACTGAGGTCTATGGGGTTTCAGCAGGAGGAAAACCATGAGAAATGGACTGATCCTGCAGCACAGCTGGGAATCCCATTCTTCCTGTAGGTCTCAGCTTGCCCAAAGACACCTTACGTTGTGTTGGATACCACGGTTTCTGCTTCCATTCAAAATCCTGCCCAGAGCCCTTTGCCGCGTTTGGAACTTGTTCTCGGCGTCAGAAAACCTGCTGCATAGGTATGTGTGGAAATCCTGCCCAGGCAGGCAACATTTGGAGAGGAGATTCCTAAAGTCAGCAAAACACACTCTTGCTCTGTCTCCAAATGGCCTAAGCCACCTCCTCTTATCTACAAAGATGGACCTGGCTGTTCCTTCATTAACGGCAGCATGGAGCACAGGAACAGAATTGTCAATTTGGGCTGGCCAAATACCACGTAGCCCAATGTCCTGTCTCCAGCAGAACAGATGTCCAGGGAAAGAAAACAAAAATTGTGGCCCACAGAGAATCCTCCTTCTTTGATATGTCTTCCTGTAATCATCTGTTGGGGGACTGCTGACTGCATCCACACTGCTATGTTTAATAGGTGCCAGCTGACCTCTTCCCTGTAAATTTATCTAACCCTTTCTGGACTTGCTTATTTTTGGAGCTCCTCAGTAGTCAACACATATAAGTCAATACATGCTTTATGGCCAACTGTGTGAATCAGACCTAAGGTTCATCTGATCCAGCATCCTGTATCTGTCCATGGCCAGAAGTTTCTATACAGTTACTCTGTGTGTGTAAAATGACTATTAATGAACACTACAACCATATAATTACACTTCCTTATATATTCTCCTGGCTTTCATGAATTGGCAGCTGAGAACTTTTAGATTTAAGCATCTTGGTGTTTAAAAGTCCTTACTGGATTTTTCCCCCTTAGATTAGGTATTCCTTCTGTTTGTTTTAAAACCTCTTCCCTCATAATTTTTTTCAGTACCACCTACTTCTGTACTGCAAATGAAATGTGGTCATTCCTCATCTACCTTCTTCATATCTTTACAATACCCTCCTTCAGTTGGTTCTTATCCAGGTTGGTGGGTCACAAATTCCTCTTTTCACAGAAATGCTCTGATGACCCCCATAGCCCTTCTTTGTGTCCTTGCTTTTGGAGACACGGTAACCAGAACTTCATGACACTTTCCATGTACGAGTTGGTTCAGATGTAATGTTTTCTGTTTTGGCTTAAATCCGTTTCATTGCAGACACGACATCAAACTTCCATACTTGTCAAGACGAGGGGGGTCATTGTGTACCTCCGGAAATCAAATGTCTGCAAGAACAAGTGGGACTTTGCCCTCACAGAGAATGGAAATGCTGCACAGAAGTGTAATAAAGACCTCACGGAATTGCCGAAAACCACAGAAGTGGATTGACAAGAAAACAAAAAAGGTTTTTTTCCTAGTGTTGTAGAGAAGGTGTCTGGTTTTCTCAACATGCAAAGTGTATAATTAACTAGAGGTAATATGTTTCTTTATATAACAAAGGCAATAAATACTGGCTTTGACTGTTGTCTGCCCTTCGTATTTTTTGCTAGAGAAGATGGAGGGCAATTTATGTAACTACACACGGGGGAAAAAAAACTCAAGGGACGAAAAAAACCACAAATATATAAGCATTATGTAGTAGATGCCTCTCCCTAGTGCCATTGCAAGTTATTTTCCAGGAATAATTTATTTTAAAATCTTAATAGCTTTAATAGACTGTCCATGTGCCTAGGAGTAGCAGCAACGCTGACTCCCCCTTGGGATTCCCCGCCCCGAGTCTACATCCACAGTGGTCTTTATGCAGCACAAATCCAACTCAAAATCTAGAGGTGCAGGCATCAGACAAGCCTTTGGGAAATGTCAAGCACCAAGTCCTGACGTATCACTCAGGCACTTTACTGAATTGTGGACACAAATCAAATGTTGGGCTTGCTCTAGCTATCTCTGAGGCTATGTTGTGTTTGTAAAACAAGCAAAGTCAAGCTATGGTGCTGGAGCTGGATGGTCTATGCCCGTAAATTGTCAGGGTGGTCTTGGACATGGTTTTGGCTGTCTCCTTCCTTTTTTTTTTTGGGGGGGGAAGGGTGTTTTGGATGGATGGGGATCGACGAACATGTTTAGATCAGACAGAAGATGGGAGGGAAGACAGCAGGGAAATCATTTGCAAGTCAGACCCAGATGCACAAATAACCGGAGGACAGATGTACCCTTGGGCAAACCATTGTGCGTTGCTTCCACAAAGCATTTGGGCACATGTAGCCCTAAGCTCCTGAGTTCTCCTGATGACTTCAAAGCCCAAGATCATACGGCCAGTCATTACAAGCTGGGGACAGAGCCCAGGTTTTCCCCAACCCTTACATCTTCCAAACTGGCAACTCACTCTCAGAAAACTCGGTACATTTTCATGCCGATTCAGTATCTGAATTGCTACAACTGTTCTAATAAACTGAGCAGTCTCAGAGCCTCTTCTCTAGCCCTGAAGCCAAATATCATAATCTGGCCATGTCCATCCTCTCTTCTCCTCCAGAAACAGACGGCTACATCCAGACTGCCTGGTGGAAGCGATCCCTGATCCCAGACACACTTGGCAATTGTTTGGGAGAGAAATAGTTAGCCTGGACAAAAACCTTTCCGGGGATATGCCAAGCATTTCACAGTTTGGATAACCAAATCCCAGTGCTTGTGTCCTGCCCTATTTTGTTTACTAGTAAAGAAATATCCAAGGAGCTCAAACTTTGATAAAGGGAAGATGCGTGAGAGATTAATACATATTTTTTAATAATTAGAAATTTTTAAAACCCCACTTTTTTGTTGTGGTTTTTTTTTTTTTTAAATGAAATAACCTGATTTACCACCTACCCCATGACCCACTGAAATGAAGTGAAGTCAATGAATGGGCTTTAGTCTCTATTCCCACTGAGTTTTCCCACATGTAAATACACCCCTACTACCACACCAGAGTCAGCCTCTCTTGTCCAGTCCTCTGACACATGGCCGGTGCCTCCATAAGCCTGTTTCTCACCTCCCTGAGTCTTTTCAAGCAGTGATGGGCCTGTGTAGGACTTGGTCTACGCTTGGGTGTCTGGGATATGCCAACACAGTGCCCATTGTCCTGCGCAACAACATATACGGTCCGGTCAATGTTACACCATGTTCTGCTGCTGGTATATATATTAAGAGGAACTGGAGAAGATGTGGTGTTCTGAAAATGTCCCATTCCAGCATGTACGTCAGCTGTGGGAACCTGGGATCTTCTTCAAGAAATGATCCCTTGTCCATAATCAACATTATAATGACAGTAATAATGAAATTGCTTTCTTTGGCATGCCTTGCTTGCCTCTCATCCATTTCTAAAGGACACTTTCCCACCTGAGACTTGGAGGTGAACTGACGTTGAATGAGGTGTGATTTACTCCCATATTGAGCATAAAGGTTCTTCCAGAGGTAATGTGAGGATACTGTCCTCACACTGGTCCAGGACACTGGTGAACCAGGACACTGGTTCCAGACAACAGTACAGAGGCATGGAGAAAGTTTAGATCAGAAGTTGGACCTAAGTCTTCCTATGTTTTACATATGGGCTCTCACCACTGAGCTTTACTTTCATTTTCTTTCTTCTCCTCACTTTATTTCTGTTAGTTTTAGCTGATTTTAATTGGGTGGTGATTTGTAGTTGTTTTTGCTAATCTACTCAAGATCTCAGCTTCCTTGAGTCATGAAGGAGGGCAATGCCCAACTTTAGTACAGGGGGAAGAGGCACTGTAACTAGCAAGTTAATGGCTTGCTAGATTTCCCTGAGGTGCCATCAGATAGAAATCAGCGAAGAATAAAAAAACTGCTATAAGCCCCAAATCAGGGCTTGTGTGCAGATAAAGCACGCAGGAAAGAGTCACAGTCTGTGCAGTTCCCGAAGAAACTCATCAAAGGACTCACCGAGGTCACCATAACCATGGATGAAAGCCCTTCCATGAAAGCAATTCACCCACCCGCAAAGGCACATTGCAAACCTGAAACGTGGAGTGACCTGGGGGTCTGAAAGAGACCCATGGCTCAGCAGCCACATAAACTGGTGGAGGACAAGGTCCCAGCGGCTGCAGCTGTCCAGCCAAGTGTTTATCGCTTCTCAGAAGATCCTGGGTCAATGCCAAATGGAAAAGGCCACGCTTAGATTTGCAGAAGGTGTGCATCCAGTGACTGCTATGTCATGAGGTGGTTTTATAGCCAGCACCGTGTTCTTCCAGCCTTCCTAAGACACACACAGCCATCACTGGCTGCTCTCCATGGACCAGGGTTATCTGGGGGCAGGAGGAGGGGTTCGTTGAGGTGTATACCCCAACTCTGCCAAAGAGGTGGAAAGGATCTTGCTTATTTATGTAAGTAAAAACTTATTGTCCTCAAAACCCTGGCACTGAGTATCTTGCCTTTGCTGCCTCTGTTTTCATAAAGAAATGTTTCTCCCCAGTCCAGCTACAAAATTTAGCATTAGTAGCCCCTGGAGTTAACGCAAAGGTGCATCTGGACTAACGTGTTTGCCCACCCCTTGCTTTGCAATGGAGATGTTGGGAACTGGATTGTCTGTACTGCATTTATAACCACTGACACCCCATTTCCACTCTGGAGTGAACCAGCTGTGTGCTTGTGTATGGAAAGCCATGCGCAGAGCCACACGCTGTGAAGATGAGCCTGTCCACACCACTTGGCCCAAGGAACTCAGAGCAGATGCTATTAACAGCAATAGTACTTCGATATCCATGGCTGTATCGTGTACACATGATGCACTGTAAATCCGTAGTGTACATGTCCTTGGGAGAATGCAGCTTTGAAAATGGCCACACTTTAGGCAGAGGGATGGACTAGAGACCTGTAGAAGTCACTTCAAACCTGATTTTTAATTGATCCTAACAAACTGCATGTATGTGTGTGCTACCAGTGGGACAAGTCCCTCTTGGGAAGTGCTGTCTCAAAAAGCCAATGATTATTTCACAGAAGCAAAAAGCAAAGAGGTGAGGGGGTCATTTTTAAGAAGACTGCAATACATCCAGCCCCTTCCATGCAAGCTCTTGTCCCATCATTCGGCCACAAAACATGTCCTTATGTGCACCGTCTTTAGATTGTAAAAGACCCTCCAAACTCTCTTTGCAAGGCTGACCTGATCCACACTGTCATGGGCCATAGGCAAGAAAGCTCCTTCAGCTCCAGGGTTGTTTCACTTCCCTGTATCCTTAGGGAGTGGACCAGCATGTGGGACAGCACGCAAAGGGTCCTGACGTACCACGCATCTTCCAGTCTCAGAGATAGCAAGGAGCAGCAATCAGCCCTATAACCCCTTCAAGAGAAGGTTCATCTCACCCTCGCACAAGGGAGATGAGGATACAGCACACAGCGACGTGTGGGACCAGCCAAGCTTTGTCATCAGTTATAAGGCATGAAAAGGATGAGGAGAGGGGAGTAATGTTGCTTGGGAGGGGTTTACATGGAAAAATCGAGCTCACACCCTTCTGTTGGAGTGGAAATGCACTGAAAAAGCAACACATCCAGAAAAATGACTGGGGGAGAAGAGGTAGAAAAATTCTCTCCTTTGCAAAACCTGAGCAGGCCCACATGGAAATTATTATCACACTGCAGCCGGCAGTCTGCTGACTCTGCTGTTCCTCCAAGATCAGTATCTCTCTAGCCTGGAATGGTCCACAGCTCCGAGCTCTTTTGCCAGACCTGCCTTGCAGGTTTGCCCACCACATCATAGCCCAGAGGGGCAAGTCCAAATGCTACGTTGTGCAAACAATTGCGTAAAGGTCCCAGACCAGCTCCTTGCTGTAGACCCAAGGGAAGAATCCCACTCCTAAGGGACTAGTTGTGACTCCAAGAGGGTGGTTGGGCCTATTTCGGGTCCATCAAGTGATCACAGAGTAATGGAGTAACGAGAATAATAAGTGGACAAGGAAGATGAGGGGTTTGCCAGCACTTGACTGCCCTCGATCAGCACTGGTCAGCCTTTGAACAAGATACTTTAACCCATCTGAGCTTAGAGAAAGAAAAAATCTGTCTTTTGTCCTTCTTGGCTTTAGGGCCAGTCTCAGTTGCCCACAGCTGGACATTGGTGCCACTTGAGAAGACCCAGGGTATCATGCCGGGCTTCCAGCGTGTCCTGTCTGCCACTGTCATTGTGGCATCATTAAACCACAAGTCATTCATGCAGAAATCCCTAATACCTAAGTATCTCAAAGGACATAAATCAAGCTTTTCATGCCTGCTGATCCAGGACAGCAAACTTTGACTCTATCGAGTGTATCTGATCTACATTTTTTGAGGGGGAAGGTAATTTTTAACCTCGATCTTTCAACAACCCAGGATGTTTAGGATGTATTCACATAAACAGTTATATTAACACAGCTGAAGGGACAGCAAACAGCAGGACCGGGCAGGGGCAGCAGCCAGGCGAGGGTAGCTGGAATATCACAGGCTGATTTTACAGCAAGAGCTGCGTATCTATCAGATAATTATCACCAAGTGGTGCATTGCTGAGCTAACCGGCTACCTCCTCCACCAGTGCTGTGTGCTCATCACGCTCAGGAATGAAGCCTCCCAAATTCCTCAGAAGCCAAAGCTGGAATGGCCTTTTTGGCAGGAAAAAAAAATCACACCCAGGTTTCAGCTGGGGAAAATATTCACAGGAGCTCAGATAAAAAATGAATCGCTCCTAGCCTGCACGGTTCTCCTCCTTGCAGTTGCTCAGGGGTCTTGCCTTGCAGGTTGCCACCTTCCCACCCATCAACTCCCCGGGGATTTTGCTGGCTGCAGGTGAAGGGCAGAGGATCCCTTGAGCCTCCTTTTCCACCCAGCTGCCTGCAGCTGGCAATCTACCAGTCCAAAATGCCAACTGCCAGGGAGAGGAATCGGGGAAGCCGATAACCAGCGAACGTGAAGCAAGTCAACATCGCTTGGAGCTGCAGCACTGGGTCAGAACGACACGGAGGGTTTCTCAGCAGCAAATGTTACTCCTGAGACTGGAATATAATTAACTCCTGCCTCCTCCCTCCCTCTTCCCGGCTGCCATCCAGCATGCCAGCAGCACGCAGTGGCTTCTGCAAAATCTCACGCTGAGCCCTGCGACTCTCCAGCAGGACCAAAGCAATGGGGATCCTTTGGTTCATGTTAATCTTCATCTCCCTGATCGGTCACGGTAAGACCAGGAAAGCCGAGGGTGGGAAACAGAGGTATCTGGGAACAGGAACAATCTTTCCTCACTGTGTAATCAAATCAAAATATTACAGGTACTGAGGGGGAAAGGTGCCCTCAGGTTTTGGGATGATATAGTGGGTCAGACGCTTTGGCAAAATACATGATTCAATCCCTTAGGGTGATGCAAAAAAGAAGCTGTGAAAATGGGGCATCTCACTGGCTTTCTAGGAGCAGACTGGCTGGAGAAGCCCTAGAGGAGATGTCCTCTGGGAAAACCTTTCTGCCTTTTCTCAGGCTGCAGTTGCCTCTTTGGTAGAGCGAGAACAACCGCTCTGACCTCCCGTGCACGGTCTTTGCCATCGTCCTGAAAAAACAACCGCATGATAAAATGTTCCTTGAGTGAGGCTGGCTCTGCAACTTGAGTTTTTTAACAGACGCCTGAAGCTGTCCTTTGGGACGGGGATCCCCCGTGTGCTCTTTGCAGCCCTGCATGCCCGGGCTCCATGCACGCTCGTTGTCCTGGCTCGGCTGGCCGGGAAGATGGTGCCAGAGGAAGCCCCACGCATTTTACCTACCAACTCGCTGCTTCTTTTTACAGGAGATGCTCATGGACCAGACAGCTGTAACCATGAAGGGGGCTTGTGCCGAGTCGGAAACTGCATTCCTGGTGAATATCTGGCTAGGTACTGCTTTGAACCCATCATTCTCTGTTGTAAAAGTTTATCACCCACTACTGCAAAGAGCTGAAGGTTTCCCAAGGAGCAAACTGCAGCACATGAAGAGCTGCAGGCTCCACTATTAAAGAATGAGCTGTTGTTGGGAGGAAATGTTGTGCTTTTCTGTGACTGCCCACCTGGGAGAGGTGGATTCACTCGTGGACTTCTGAACATGTTGCTTTTTGCTTTCGCTGTGACTTTCTAGGAAAACACTGTGACAAGAAGAAATTGGGGCTACCCAGACTATATTATTGCCCCTTTTGGCATCTGGTTGTTACCTGTCACGCACAAGTGAGAAATTGCCTTTCCCCTTACCTGAAAGCAATAAACCTGAAGTTTAACAGAACAGCAAGTGCCCGTCTGTGACTCCTCAGCAAAGCTGCCG
This sequence comes from Pelecanoides urinatrix, assembly GCA_013400755.1. NCBI lineage: Eukaryota > Metazoa > Chordata > Aves > Procellariiformes > Procellariidae > Pelecanoides > Pelecanoides urinatrix. The sequence goes on from VZTQ01012232.1 coordinate 39,103, forward strand.
GTGGTGGGATGCACACTCTCCCACTGACCAGGGGCGAACGCAGCAGCCCACCCCACCCCACCAGAGCAGGGTGGCTCTGCCTCTTTATATCCCTTCCCAGAGAAAATAGTTGCAATGGGCACAGCCTTTTTTCCATCACTTTTGGTGCAAAAGCTACTCAGTTTGACATAAAGGTTGTCCATCAGCCACCACCTAGACCAGAAAATGCAAAGCCCAGCAGGGCTGTCCCAGGTTCATCCCTTTTCCACAATGCAGCAAGACCAAGGAAGAACCCAGGCTTGCTTGTTTCAAACCTGGTGGGGAAGGGATCTGAAACTTGTGTACCATTGCCCTTGACAGGCTGCTCTCCTCATTCATGGACTGCGTTTCTGGTGCTCCTCCTTTCCTCTGTAACCACCCATCAATAATCCCAAAGCAATTAGCCTGTTTAAACCTAACAGCTTTCTGTCCATGAACTGCAGCAGCCTAAATCCACTAGTTGTCCAGATCCACTCTTAGCCTTTCTGTGTTTTTTCAGCATGAAATTTTGACACCCTCCCTGCCTTTGTCAGTTTGCTCTTGGTCTCCCTTTCCAGGTAAAATATTTCTGTCTGGGTCAATCATTTCTGTGACAGCAAGAAAACAATGATGTAATGAGAGAGCTATGCCAATGAGCTGAGACATTGGTCAGAGCCAGGGAAATGTCCTCCTTGGGAGATGAAATTCTTGTTGTGATGATCAAACAGGAAAATTCCCATTGACCTCACCAGGGTCAGGACCCACCGCAAAGGTCCAACAATTAATTCATCCCAGCGACTCCATTCTCCTGTGAGCAGCCCAGCTATTCTCCTCGGATCATCATAACACAGTCCAGGACACCAACGCATACAGGGAGATGCCAGCGCTCTCCTGGAGATACCCTGCAGTTGGATGAACCATCAGGAGAGCCAGATTACCCGGAGCCGACTGTCGGCTTGGGAACCGCCGCTGAAAACAGAGACGGGGCCGAACCCAGAGCCAAATTCCTCCCCAGATCCAGCCCGGCTCTCCGACGCATGCTGATGTATGAGTATAGCACAGGCAGGCTTTTAAATCAAGGCGCCTTTCCAAATCAAACAGTTTATTTCTCACATCCGTCCACAAAGTTCGTGATTCGCGCCTCTTATCTGGGGGATGCTCAGCCACCATATTTATAGCCTGGTTTCCTAAAGAAGTGAAACATATGGGCCCATGTATCTCACCTTGTAAATCTCCCTGCCAGTTGCTGGGCCTCCTGCCCCCTATACATTTTGGACCTGTTGGCCAGCCAAATTTCAATCAGGGAAAGTGGAAATGCTAGGAGAGTTTATAGGCAACATTGTCCCTCTAGCAGTAATGTAAATGCAGGCTGCTGCTAAAAGGCATGGTCCCGCTCTCCCCTGGCTGTGTGTTCCCTTGCTCGCTGATCTGGTTAGAAATAACCCTAAAAAAACCCAAAACACAACCCAACAACAACAACAAAAAAAGCAACAAAAATCCATCATCATTTCTACCTGATGAATAAGATCATAGAATCATAGAATCATAGAATCACTGAGGTTGGAAAAGACCTCTAAGATCATCGAGTCCAACCATCAACTCAACAAAATCATGTCCCTAAGCGCCTCATCTACACGTCTTTTAAATACCTCCAGGGTATTTAAATACTTAAATACTCCACCACTGCCCTGGGCAGCCTGTTCCAAGGTCTGACCACTCTTGCAGTAAAGAAATTTCTCCTTATGTCCAATCTAAACCTCCCTTCGCCCAAATTGAGGCCATTTCCTCTCATCCTATCACAGATAGGACTTCCCTTCCAGCTACATGGTCTGACAGAGAGGGAGAAGAGAAAAAGCACTGAGGACGTGGTGGAGGGTGGAGAATGGCACCCTCCAGTCCATCAACCCTACACGACTGTTCCCCATGGTTTCTTGACCTGTTAACTCACCTGGGGCACAGCACCCAGCCATGAGGAGCTGCTTAAACAGCAGTATAAGATGCTCTGGTGTAAGTGTGTGATGGGGAATGTTGCTCAGATTAATTACCCCCAGCTTGTTGTATCCTGTAACCCCAGGCTGGAGGAAGCACTAAGCTCCTCTGGCTGAGTGACCATGTTTGTCCACTCAGCACAGAATTGTTCACCTGAGTGTTTTCGTTCACCATGAGACCTCACTCCTACAGGCCTTCAAACACCATTTTTCAACCCTTGATATCCAAAAGCCAAAAAATATTCCTTGTTTCAGGCACTCAGTAAAAGTGATCCCCAGTATGACCCTTAGATACAGCCAGAAGACCTCCACCCATGACCAGCAGTCCTGCCCAACTGGGACCATTCCCCAGGGTGTAGTCCAACATGTGGTTGGTGGAGTTCATCTGAATCCTGTTACCTGCAGGATTGCATGTAGGAATAGAGAGGACAATCAGGCAAGATAAGGGGGAAGCCAGAATAGCAGAAGAAATGAGAAGGTCAAGTCTACCATCTCCTATGAGATGCAGGCTGGTGAGAATTTAAATCGAATTAGTTGTCCACTCTGAAAAGACTTTTTGCCCACATGGGAAAAAGCCAAATGAGGAGGAGAATTTTTATGGGAAAGGCTTGGTTGAACCTTTAACTCCAGCTACCTGTACCAGACAGAGCTTAGATGGCTACAAAAATATGGGTTCCTCAGTACAACCCCATCAAACCTATAACAGCTCCTAAGGGAGACACAGAAACCATCCAGACATCTTGGGAGGTATATTTTGGGTCTTTGGAGGTACACTTTGTGTCTTTGCAGCCATACGGACAGCCAGGATAGAGCCCTACCCTCATGCCTGATCTGTCAACCAGCACAAGTCTCATGAATAACTGGAGACATTAGTTCATCAAAGCATGGCATGAATTTCCTCTCACTGGAATTTGTTTGCTGTTCCCAGGCAACAGGCCAGTGTTTGTTTGGCAGAAAGAGCCAGACGGAGACGAAATCCTCTGCTTCTGCCCTAAAAACACCGTTGTAGATGAAGCTGTGTAATCAGGAGCAGAACGGTGGTCAGCTGGGCTCCTGCTTGGAGAAGCTGAGATCTCGTAGCCTTGGGCAAGCCCTTTAGATCCAGGTTGTCCCTTACATCTCCAGCAATCCCATGCAAACCAGTACAACCACCTGCATGCTGGGCTCTCCCTTCACCCCAGTGCAGGAGAAAGGAGGTTGCGTTCATCCCGCTCACGTGGCTGCTCCTCCACCTCCTGTGGAGTGAAGGATATCACCACCGTGCCACAGCCCAGCTCCAGGGGCATGCTAGGAAGCTAAAGTGGGTCTGGATTCAGAAGCTGTGTCTATACAAGTAAAACAAATCATGTGAGGCTCGTTAGCAGACACCCACCCATGCTATCAGCAAACTAACACTTTCCCAAACTATTCCTCAGCACGGTTTGGAGGTGGGCACATGCCAAGGACCATTCGTAGTAGACATCTGGATGTGGCCATGCAGCTGGTGGGAGACCTTAGATGTGCAGACATGAGGTGTGCTAGGTTCGTTTGCCATGGGGCCAAGAACAGCATTTTGCAGAAAAATGGGGAGAAATGAGGGATTTGCAGATTCAGACCATATAAAATGAAATCTTTTTCTACTCAGAGAGCAAATAAGCTGCAGCAGGCTGTGAGACCAGGGGCATAGCGGGTTTCACAGATGGAGTGGAGCACGGCGTAGGACAAGACCAGCATGAAGCCTCGCTGCCTATGTAGTGGGATGTGGTTCACATACCGGGTACCTAGATGTGTTTGAGATGTCCAGGGTATTAGCCCTGACCTCCAGCTGCCACAGCAGAAGGGCACATAGACCTGGTGTCACAGCTACCAGTCCAGCACGCGTGTCTCGGGTACCCCAGAGCATCCCAAATGCTAACAGATGCCTGTTTAGGTGACTGACATGAGTGCTAGACCTCCACGAATTTCAGAGAGCACTTAGACATCTCTTGAGCCTGAAGACCAACATGTTTTAAGGGATAATTAAGGGATATGACCCACCTGTAGGCCTGAACACGCATAGGGTTTTGGGATTATCCACAAACATCTCTCCTGGGCTCATGGGGGACCTGGGGAGCGGGCCGGAGGCACGACAGAGCCTGCTGAGTCCAGAAGCATCTCTTGTAAAGCAGGACCGGCATTGTGTGGTTTAGGGGGGATATGGCAGAAGTCTAGAGGATCGGGAAAGTCTGCTGAAATGTGCTGAGGGTGGATGGGGTCTGACTGTACGAGGTCTTGTCATGCACAAGAACTATTGGGAAACCGGTGGGAGCCACAGTTAAAACAAACAAACAAAAATGTTCCGTTATGTAACAGAACAGACCTATGTTGCAGAGCTATGAAACCCCTTGTTGAAGGATATTGCCATGTAAAACTTCTCTCCCCGGACCAGAAAATAGCCTGAGAGAAGGAGAAAAGTTGAGATAAATACCACAGACGTGCTGTGCTTACGCTAATTCAGACCTCCCCATATGGCCGCTGTTATAGGCAGGAGGTGGATGGTCCTGCGGGCTGGGTGAGGACGGTTGTATTGCAGTCTGTAATGAAAGTCTGCCCACGGCCACGGGGGGGTTCTGGGCCAGAGCTGAGCCTAGAGCTGAGCCCACGGTCATTTCTTCCCAGGCTGAACTGCAGGGCCGTACTTGCATTTGCTTGGCTTGGGTTTCGGTAAAAAGTCACCAGTGGGATGGGGAGGCGGAGGCAGAGGCAGCATCACGAGCTGGCAAGGGTTCAATCGCCCAAGGATTTGCTCCTGCTGGTATAAATTTATCCCAGGGTGCATTTTAAAAATTGGGCTGCTCAGGTCCTGGACCGAAGGCAGATGAAGGCAGTGGAGACATCCCTCCCACCTGGGGCCGTGGGGTGGATGCGGATTGACTTGACTCCTCCCCAGCCTCAAAACCTCTGAGGCACCCGGGAGCTAATTTCTGTTGCTGAGCACAGATCAGCCTTTGTTCGTGGTGGGCTCTGAAAAAAAACATCTGGAGACAGGTTGGGGAGCGGGAAAGGGCGAGAGGCTGATGGACCAACCCCGGTAGCCTCATCAGAGGCTGAGGCCAACACATGTAGGGACCACGCCGGAGGGAGCAAGCCCAGCTGCTGTCTGAGCAATCGCCCAGGGGACAGAGACTTCCTGCCCATGATTTCTTGGGGAAATCTGGTTTATGTTGGTGTTGTCTGGTTTTGGCTCTCTTTCCCAAGGCACGTTCTGCAACTCGACCCATGCACCGCAGCTGCAGAGCAGGGCTTTGGGGTGGTGTGGAGGACGCATCCTGGCCACCTTTGTGCTTGACCTTGCAGAGCCTGCAGCATTCAAGAAAGCTCATGAAGAAAGGGATGGTGCTGCTCCCACCAAGGGAGAGCAGCTGAGCTAGAGATAAAAGATGGAGGTTTGCCATCCATCACTGGGAACACCATGGCCACGTGGTACTCTCTCTAGAGTACGTTAAGCCGCCTGCACACACATGTTCAGACCTGTCAGGTCACATACTCAGAGCAGGACACTCATGAGCATCCAGACGCTCCTCCATGCTCAGGTTGTAGCTCAAGAGCTGCAATCTCATTTCTGCTTAACAAACCCTGCCCCAGCCCCATTGCACCGTCTCTCACGTTGGAGATGTCAATCCTCAGAGGCACGTGGTGGGTTATGGTTGCCCACCCACCGCACCAAGCAGTACCACCAGATGTGCAAAGCACCAACACATCCTTGCAACCATCCCTCCCGCAGAGAAGGTTATAGACTCATTTTCTTTCCCCAGGTTGTGTGGGGGCAGTTTGCATGACACCCTGTTTAAATGCTCAGTGTCCCGTGATCCAAAGTCCGGCTGGTGAAGGGCCCCTTATCTGCACTGTTTGATGAAGCTGATCCTTGTTCTGTCCAAGCAGCCTGAAGGCCACCGGTTTTACGTTTTCCAGCACTACCTGGCATCCAGCCTGCAAATAAAAAGCCATCAAGGTGACTTATTAAGGGAAAATGGAAGACTTGGTGATGCTCTCTGCTGTGTCGTTGCTGTAAAAAGAAACCTTTATACAGTTTTTATTTCCTCTTCCTCTATTTGTTGTTGACTGGGGGAGATTACTGCTCGTTGTTTGCTTTGTGTTGTTTCCCAAACTTGAAACTCAGGTCCCACCTCCACCAATTTCCTGGAACTGACCTGGAGAACTAGTACAAACCAGAGAGCCTGCTGGTTTTCCCGGGAGAGCTGTAATACACACGCTTTCCTAACGCTCCTGCTCCTGATAATTACAGGGAGGTATCCCCCCTTTCCCGTTTAATAAATACATAAATGAATACGATGCTAAACTGCCATTTTTCTTGACAGTTGTAAACAAAACCTTGGCAAACAGTCTCTTTGCAGCCTAGAATTTGGGAAATACAAACAGACCTTTGATTTTTAAGGATCCCATGATTTTCAAGCCAACTTTGTGTATTGGGGAGTGCTGAGGAGGAGACTGGATTTTTTCACGCTTGACTGTGTCAATGCTAAACACAGAGACTGGGAGCTGGAACTAAAAAAAAAAAATCATTGATACTGCAAACACTTGGACGTGATTTTAACATCACATGCTCCAGCCTACAAACACAAGAAGAGCCAGACTGGGTCAGCCCCAACGTCCTGTCTCCAGCAGCAAGCAGTAGCAGACTCCCTAGTGCTCAGTGCAATTTGTTGACAAAACCCTGCCTTTTTTTTCTTTTTTTTCTTTTTTCTCTTTCTTTTTTTCTTTTTTTATTTTTTTTCTTTTTTTTTTTTTTTTTTTTTTTCCGTAACATAGTGTGTCCAAGAGTGGGCACACCCCAGTGCAACTGTTTACTATCATGTTGAAATGCATCTGAGATTGACAAAGTTCCCTCCACTCCAGGGGCGTTACACAACCCCCAGGCACTATAAATCCAGGATTTCCCTCTTCTTTCTCTTTACGGCCCTTCACTCCTCCTCGTGGTGGAACCCCCACCCACATTCAGCTATGCGGATCCTCCAGCTGCTCTTTGCAATCATTGTCATTCTCCTCCTCCAGGACGTTCCCGGTAAGGACAAAATACTCACAGGGGTTTCTGCAGGATGGTGGAGAGAGAAAAGTCAGGTTCCTACCCTGAGGTAGAAAAGGACAACACAGGGCCCTCAAGTTATAGAATCATAGAATCACAGAATAGTTTGGGTTGGAAGGGACCTTTAAAAGTCATTGAGTCCAACCCCCTGCCGTGGGCAGGGACATCTTCAACTAGATCAGGTTGCTCAGAGCCCCGTCCAACCTGACCTGGAATGTTCCCAGGGATGGGGCATCTACCACCTCTCTGGGCAACCTCTGCCAGGGTTTCACCACCCTCAGTGTAAAACATTTCTTCCTTATATCTACTCTGAATCTCCCCTCTTTTAGTTTAAAACCATTCCCCCTTGTCCTGTCACAACAGGCCCTGCTAAAAAGTTTGTCCCCATCTTTCTGATAAGCCCCTTTAAGTACTGAAAGGCCGCAATAAGGTCTCCCCGGAGCCTTCTCTTCTCCAGGCTGAACAACCCCAACGCTCTCAGCCTGTCCTCATGGCAGAGCTGTTCCACCCCCTGATCATTTTGGAGGCCTCCTCTGGCCCCGCTCCAGCAGGTCCATGTCTGTCCTGTGCTGAGGACCCCCGAGCTGGAGGCAGCACTGCAGGGGGGTCTCACCAGAGCAGAGCAGAGGGGCAGAATCCCCCCCCTCGACCTGCTGCCCACGCTGCTGGGGATGCAGCCCAGGACACGGTTGGCCTTCTGGGCTGCAAGCGCGCATTTTGGTCAGGCCTTGGCACAGGCTGCCCAGGGCAGTGGTGGAGTCCCCATCCCTGGAGGTATTTAAAAGACGTGTAGATGAGGCGCTTGGGGACATGGTTTAGTGGGCATGGGGGTGTTGGGTTGACGGTTGGACTTGATGATCTTAGAGGTCTTTTCCAACCTTAGTGATTCTATGATTCTATGATTCTATGATTCTATGATTGCTGGCTCATGTCCAGCTTTTCATCCACCAGCACCCCCAAGTCCTTCTCGGCAGGGCTGCTCTCCATCCCTTCATCCCCCAGCCTGTATTGACACCGGGAGTAAGTCAAACTAAGTCGAGGCTGACCTGAATGTTGCTTCCAAGGGACAAATGGTCTCCATGAAGTTCCTGGACGCAGGTGTCCCAGGTTCATAGACTGTATGTCCCTTCCTCTCTATCATGTCAAAACCCATCCAGAAATGCTGAGCCTAACCCAGGAGCCTGAGCTCTGCTCCTAACCAAGATACAAGCCTCATCCTCCACAAAACAAGCAGAACCCCAGGAAATCAAAAAGCATCTTTCAGGGGGAAAAAAATGGGGGAAAAGACTGCTAGTTTATTTTTTTTTTCTGTCTGTTTTCTTCTGGGATTCTGTTTTAATATAAATATCTTCCCTGGCTAGGCTTTTTCACTGATTGCTTGTATATGTATGTTAGGAATTCAGGTTTCATTCAGCTGTAAGGTCACTATAGTGTTACTAGGACTATGGTGGCATAACTTTCACAGAAAACAAACCTGATAACCAAGAAGAGGAGATGTACTTGCTTAGCCTGTTCACGCTCTCACTTAGTTAACTTAAGTCCTAGGGATAAAGGGAGGAGAGAGAAGGGTTTGCCCACTCCACTGGTGGTGGATACCCATCAGTGTATCCCTCCAGAAACCCCAAACTTGGTGTTCCTGCTGTGTGTAAAGGGAAGCAGAACATACCCTTTTTATCAAAACAGGAAGATTTAAAAAACAAAACAAAACAAAACAAAAACACCCTGAAACACCAAGAAACTAACAATCACAAACAAACCAATAGATATAACACCTGTTCCAAAAAGACACTTCTCTGACTTTTAATGTTGCCCAAGGGACCCACTTTACGTAACTCATCTAACCTAACTTAGCCAACCCAAAGCTGGCCGTCTTGCCTAGGCTACTCGTTAAGAGACTCCCAGTGCTTGCTGGAGGGACGTGCTCCTTCCAAGCATATCTGACCTTCACCATGAAGCCCGCTGAATTGCCTCGTTGCCAACTGCAACCATTTCATTGCTCAGCCAGTCACACCAGCAGCGGTCCAGGTGGGTTCCCAAGTCCCCTAAGAAGATCTCCCATCCCCTTTTCCCCTGCAGCAAGAGGCCTTTCTGACAGCCAGCAGTGCAGAAGCAACCACGGCCACTGCCGGAGGCTTTGCTTCCATATGGAGCGCTGGGAAGGGACCTGCAGCAACGGCCGCCTGCGCTGCTGCCGATGAGAGCGGCCACGCTGGGACGGACCCCGGCACCCCAGGGGGACCAGCCCTGCGACCCTGCAACCACAACTGCACGTGGGATCTGCTCTTGGACACCTCCATGTCTACACCTGCAGCTCGGTTTGTCCATCATCAATAAATCTGTTGGTTTTACAGATCCTTCTGGGTCCAGATTGCAACCGTGTTTCCCTCTGAGATGGACCATCCTGCCTAACACTTGGGGTTTGATGCACTTGCCCCCATTTACAGCTGCTTGAGGTGCAGCGGGGTACCCAAAACATCTGCACAAGTCTGGCAGATGTGGCACAGGATCAAGGGGACAACTATGCCCTGTGGTAGCAAGAGAGGGATCTGCTGGGCTTGTCCAAGCAGTTATGAAGCCTCTCTTCTAGCCCATAACTCTGTCTCTGTCACAACCTTTATCAATCTCTACCTCTTGCTCCATCCATCTACAGAAGAGACCACAGCAGGATCCATCCTCTTCAAGGAGATGGATCCAAGACAGAGGTATGATTTGCCCTCCAGAAGTGCCTCTTCCTCCCCCATAACAACAACAAGGCGAACCTGGGCAGATGGCTCAGCTTATCCACCTCTGAGATGAGGTAAAGGTGGGCGTGATGGAGACATCCCACTCCCATGGCTCTGCATCTGCCCCACTTCTGCATGGAGCGATTCTCATGTGAAACGTTACTTGCATAGTGCAAGGTTTAAATAAAAAGATAAACTGCTCATAAGGCTGATGATAAAAGCAAAAGGAGCTTTTCTGGCCTCACTGCTATTTGCTGGCAAGGGATACCCCAGGCTGAGTGTGGTTGTGGGTCTGGGGGCAGGAGAAGAGGATCGAAGCAGCTGACCTGACTTTGGACGCGCCCTGAACACTGACGCGTACGAAGCACTTGCTTTTGGGGTGGGTGTAAAATAGCTGAAAAAATGCTGTTTTCTTCATGGGGAAAAAAAGAAGAAAATTCTTGCCAGAGAGGAAATGATGAAGATGGATGTGGAGGAGAGGAGATATCAGAGCCAGCAAACCACTGCCCTGGCTGGGGAGCATCCCTCCAAACCCCACTACCCCGGGCACCACCCTGGTGGGGAACGGAACGGAAAGGAAAAAGGAACGGAAAGGAAAAAGGAACGGAAAGGAAAAAGGAACGGAAAGGAAAAAGGAACGGAAAGGAACGGAAAGGAACGGAAAGGAACGGAAAGGAACGGAAAGGAACGGAAAGGAAAGGAAAGAGTGTA
>VZTQ01012232.1:50368-68050 GCA_013400755.1 Pelecanoides urinatrix
GGAAAGGAAAGGAAAGGAAAGGAAAGGAAAGGAAAGGAAAGGAAAAAGGTTTCCACCCCTATACTTGGTGCCTGTATGGAAACTGCCTGGTAGGAAGACTGTTTGGCCTGTGCTGTCCTCTGAGCCAGGGTCGTGTCTCGACCAGAGACAAAAGCCTGGGCACAGTTTCACTTATGCCTCATTCATGCGAACTGTTCTGGGAGGTGAAAGAGAAAAAACTGTTTTATTTGAGATCACATCCCAACATCACATGAAGGGCATCACTGCCTTATTTCCTGCATATGCTGATCCATCACATGGAATTATGAGTGGGAATGTGCCAAGGCCAAGTTCATTTACACCAGCTACTCACCAGGGAGTAAATGTTGTTGACTGTGGTGCTAAGATGGGAGGGGAATTGCCCACCACAATGTGCTGTGGAGCAGGACTCCAGGAGCAGATGCAGATCCTCACCTAGGAAAGGAGGTGATGTGAGGTGAGCAAGAATAGAGATGTCCTGTAGGCAGGAGGAGAGAGAGGGTGTGAAGGGATATGAAAGTCTCCTTGAGAGAAAAGCTGGAAGGTTCATGTCTGGAAAACACCTAGTGTGGTATCTGGGACATGCAAGCAAGGAGGTGGCCAAAATTCCCTTGAACTGCAAAACCCCCAGCTACACACCTGGCTTTAACCTAAACCCACTCCACTATCTACTCCAGAGGGACCAGTCTTGTCCTGGAGGAAACAGAGGGAAACCAGTAAAACCAGTGACTCAACTGTGCCGGTTGACACCCAGTGGAGATCTGTCCCATCTTTGTCTAGACTCGGAGCAGGGATAGATTGCCCCACTCCTCCTACCGCTGTGAATTAAACCAGCGGGGGACTGGGCTCCCAGGCTGGGGATACCCCCGTTCTTGCTCCTCTTGTTCCACAGGCTGCAACCACGGCAGCAGTGCCTTCACACAGTCCTCTCTCCTAGATGCTGCTCCTCTCCGTTGAGTGACAATCCGGCTCCTCAGGGGCCTCAGAAAGCTCAGCCAGAGGTTAGCAGCCACTCCGGCTCACTCGAGCCATCAGTCCCATCAAGCAGATAAGGTTCCCCTTGATAACAAGACCTGCCAGAAATGAGCCTCCAGTTTTTCCACCTTTTTGAAGTCTAGCCGGTGAAGTTTTGCAGAACTTTGTCTTTTTGCCAAAGTAACCAACTTCCAGCTCCAGCCTTCGTCTTCCCTCCTTTTCCCCGACCTCCTCCCCCCCGCCTTCCCTCTTCCTCCTCGCTCCTCCATGCACACGCCTCTCCGTGGGGCTGATAGGGATGTTGGGGGGGGACGGGGGACGAGGGGGTGATGTCATTTGTTTTTGACCGCTGCCGGAGGAGGTGAGGGTTAGACATGTCTGCCTCTACCCAGCCTGGCGCCGGGAGCAACTGGGAGCCTTCCTTTCACAGCCGCCTCTGCACCTTATCAGGGGCAGGATGACATCTCGGGGACGGGCTGCCGGGTTTGCAAGGGAAAGGAGGTGGGGAGCCCCTGAATGTGGGGGGGCTGTAAGAAGCATGCACGCCTGGGTGTGCGCAGGGATATACGTGTGTGCGCGTGTGTGTATGCGCTCGCTGGCAGGAGCTGCAAGAGGGAAAATTGCTCCCGGCAGGATGGAGCCGGCTATCAGCCGCCGCGGAGAAGAAAGCGCCAGTCGGAGTCAAGGGCGATGCTGTCACCCAGCTTTGCTCCTGCTAAGGCTTGAGACAGTTTAACCTCTCACATCCCAGGCAGGCAACCTAGAAAATCCTGCATGACCATCTGCAAAGGGTTAAAAGACCCCCCTTGCCATCAAAGGAGGAGGCCAGGGTAGAGGGAGGGAAGTGAATCCGTCTGCCCCTTACCCAAAGCTTGGGGTCGGGAGGGATCTCAAGCAGGGCTGGCTACAAATTTACCATGGAAATGGTTTTGAGATGGAGGATCGGGTCCTCCTCTAAATGTTTTCAGCAATTTTTCCCTGTCTTTGAATGGAAAACCTTCATTCTCCATAAAACAGCAATAACCCCTAATGCCAGCCCCTCTTTTCTCCTCTCCCCGAGAAACGCGGTTTGATCAGAAAAGAATGAAATATTTTTGGTGAAACCCAGAAACAAACTGTGCTGCTTGTCTCCTACAACACACCCCCCCGGAGAAAAAAGCCTTGTGGGACATGGGAACTGCAGCCCAAGGAGAGAGACGGTTCCCTACAGCAGTGGCCTTTTAATATTTTTATTTTATTTTATATTATTTATGAATGGTACAAACAATATTTTCTTTCCCCACTCCAATGGATTGTCCTGCTCACACCGCACTTTGGACACCAGTGCTCGAGAGGAAAATGGAGACTTTAGGGAGAGGAACTACAGCCCCCGAGGCATGGGGCAGAGAGGTAAACACTGAGTGGTTCTCTTTCCAGCTGGAAAATTTGTAAAATTGATTTTTTTTGCTTGGAAAAAATAAGATTTTTTGTAAAAATAATTCTCACTTGTAATTACAGTGAGAAAATAGATACTGCAAAACTAGGAGTGCTATAAAATCAGTCACCTTCAGGGACTTTTCACACCTAAGCCCTGTTTCAGAAGAGCACCTCTCATCTCAGGCAGAGCCAAGCCCTTGCATCAGGTAAGCCATTTGAACATCTACAAAGCAAAGGTCTCCATCTCCTTGGCCTCCAGGGCTCCCTTGAGAGTTGGAGGAACAGCCTCTGTGCAGCAAGAAATTATGTCTTACAAGGTTTTTCTTATCTCTGCGGATGGCGAAGGGAGCCCAGGGCGACCCACCACCATGGAGACACTTCTGTCGGTCAAATGAACTTCTGCCAGCGAAACCTTGGCACTCTTTTTTGATGAATAACTCCATGTCCTGATTGTACACCCCTACAAGGGGACTACGAAGAGCTACAGCCACTGGGACTGCCCTGTGCTGACCTCGGCTGTCCACGTCAGAGCGAAAGCCTGGCAGTCGGTCAGCCCTAACGCCTCAGAGGCTGTGTAATAAAGTACATATAACTCTAGAGGTAAATAAATGACTTCACCCTCCTGGCGAGGTGCTCTGGGCTCTTTCGGCAGCCCCACGTGGAAGAACAGCCGTGCTGGAGCAGCGCAGCCCCCCTCTCCCCGGGGAGGGAGCGCTGGGCTGGTGGGGATGCTCCAAAACAAATACTACGGCGAGCAGCTGCCGGGCTGTGCCCCAGTGCGCCGGCAAAGCCACCTGCAGCCAAAAACTTGTGGTTCTTGGTTTGGAGATGCCCCAGGGATGAGAAGCGATGCTGAATTTGGGGAAAGTGCAGGGGAAAGGCTTTGGGACCCCAGATGAGGGAGGGTGAATGAGCCCTTTCCCCTCTCCATCCTCCTCCCCAGGGCCACCGCTTGCAGGACCCTTCCCCAAGCCCCGCGAGCACTCGGCCCTTCCTCCAGGACCAGGTCCCCGTGCCTGGGATGGACACGAAAGCTGTCAGGAGGCTTTATTGTCCAGATCTTCGTGCCGCTATCAGTGACTCCCACACACTGGAAGTAAGATATGTGTGACAACATTTTTTCCATCCGCGAGCTTATCGTTGCTGAGAAGAGGAGAAGGGGCTGGGGAGGGTGATGGGGAGGATGGGGGAAGGAGGGGAGGTGCATGAGCATGAATTCCCACCCCACCCCACCCACCCCATCTTTCACCCACCCCATATTCCCCAAATCTACGAAAAAAAGGAGAGGAAAAATGGGGTTTTGGAGGAATGTGTTGGTGATGCAGTTGTGTCAGACTTACAGCCTCCTGGCCCAGTAGAGACAATCCTAAATTCCTTGGGTAAGATCCGAAAACAGTCTTCCTGAAAACACATCTCTCAATTCATATGGGTGTGAGTACAAATGGAGAGACCTTCTGCAAGGATGTTGGCTGGGCTAGCAAGACCCCGAGGGGTATGACCCCTCCTTGATGTCAGACTGATCCTTCCCAGGACTGGGAGGAAGCTCCAGCCAGCAGGAAAGACATTAATACAGCAAAAAGCTCGGCTGTATCAGTCATGGACAGAGCAACTGAGGCCCCATCACTGTGGCTGCAGTTGTGAACTATGCATTGCATCTCGCTGGGTTTTTGCAGTGGTCACTTTTATCAAGCCCTGGGAAGGCAGAGTCTTGGCCTGTTTTGCAGAGCAGAACCTGAAACTTGGTTTTCTCAGTCTTCGTCTGGAGAAGACAGAGGAAGCAGAAGTAAGGTGTGGTTCTTCAAGCCTGGCAGTCCATCCCCAGCCCGGAGGACCTGTGCCATGGTCCTGGGGCATGTGCAGCTACAGGAGCTGAGGGCACAAACCCAAACCTGCAGCTGGACGATGGGAAGGCTTTAGGGAACTACAAGACTTGGTGAGTCTTCTGATAGAGGTCTGGACTGGGCAGCACTTGCAATGGCGACACATCTCAGTGAGGCCTGTAGGACAAGGAGCCGAGGATACAGGTGTGATTTCAAGCAGTCTGTACGTTTGCTCTGAAAACCATTAGATTTATTCCAGGGTGGGCAAGTTCAAGCATACCCCAAGTTTGCCATTAGCCTCTTTTCTCCCAAGCACTGGGTTTCTGCTTGGCCCATAGCAGCCCTTTGAAGCAGCCACCTCAAATAAAACACGGTTCCTGGGATGAAAAAAAAAAAAAGATTAAATAACTTCTCCTGCCAAGCTGCTGGGAGAAGACCAAGGAAAGACCAAGGAAAAACCAAGACAATGCTGCCCGGGTTTTGCTTCAAGGTGAGAAGTTTGGCAATGCTATCTCAGGACCATGGGGAGGTAATTGCCAAAGGAGCCATCTCTGAAAGCAGAGGTGAAGCTGACGTCCCCCTTGCTGGCATGTGAATAGGTTTATCTCCCCAAGGAGGACAGTTATGGATTTGCCCGTTAAGTGCATTATAGAGTCTCCAGGCTGGTGTTTCCAAGGATGGGGCTGGATGACAATACAATCTTTTAATGTATGGTCCACAGTCAAAGGGCAACCCTATCTAAGCACCAGATGTCTCCCGACACTGAGCACATGGGAGAGAAAACACATGGGAGGCACATGGCAGGGGAAAAATGTGCATGTTTTGTCTGCTCAGTGATGTGATTGCTTCTGGTAGCTGGTGTGGGGAGGTGGCGGCTCTGCTTCTGTGATAAATGGGAGGTTTCACCATCAGCATCATCACTGCCAGGTTGCCTGTTCCTTGGGGAGCTGCTATCTGCTGGGAGATGATGGTCTTCAAGCACAGTTCGTTAGCAAAGTCCCCTGGGGGGTGACTGACTGCGGTGGGTTAAGCACAGGCTGGAAAAGGGTCCCTTGCATTTTGTGAGCTGTCACAGTGGGGGAGGAACCATGGTCCTGCTGAGTGTAGGCAGAAGCAATTTTGGCTCGAGCTAATCCAGTTATCAGCCTCCACAACAGCCCTGTCACTCACCAGAGTCACGTGGTGAAAGCCTTCAAAATGCCTTCAGAGACAGGCAGAATCATCCCACCAACCATTGCCAGCCCCCAGGCCACCAGCTGGACCATCCTGAGATAAAACTAAATCTCAAAATATGTGGAGACCTATTGTGACTTGAGCATGGGACAGAGACGAGTGGGTGTCTCATGGATGAGTCTGCAGCAGTAACGCTCTCATGAGGGCAGTGGTCATCCTTAGACCAATAAATGAGGTTTGTAAAAGAAGGTGGTGTTAAAAAGGCAACAAATATCCTCCAGTGTGGAAGGAGAAGGTGCCTTGGGTTTTTTTTTTAAATTCTCTCTTATCTGGACATAAGCACAATGCATCCATGTGTCTTGAGAACAGAAGACTTTTGCCAGATTGTCCTTTCACCACCCAGGAAACTGAAGGAGTTGAGTTTTCCCTAGACCCCCAAAAGGTCTTCCAAACCTGGCCATCCAGCAGATAAGCAGTCCACCTGGACTTCAGGAGTGGCAGCCTGGTTAGAGACACCTCCAGTTGTTTCCTTGCCCTGGTTCTCCTTGCCCATCTCTTTGCTGTTCTCTGTCTTCACAGCTTGTAGGTCACCGAAGCGGGGAGAACCTGCTCTGGAAGGGTGGTATCTGCACCAGGGAAGGAAGGTGAGATAATGGTACTGGAGGAAAGGGCCCCACTCCTGGGGTCATGGGCTAGATAACACAGGTGAAGCATGGATCAACTTGTGTGAACCATGATACAACCGCACAAGGAACTAGGAACCAGACAGGTATGTATCAGCCAAGTGTCAGAGGACAAACCACCGCACGCCATCAGGATCAGAAAGAAGCCAGCTCTCATGTATAGCAAAAGAGAAATCCTGTTTCCTTGGAAAGATTATATTTTTCAACCTGCCATGCTCACATGTCTATATGCGCTGAACCCCAAGGGTCACACAGCAGCTCTGGGACTGTCCTTTGAGCTCAAGAGGTAACAGTGGACATGTTGAAGGCACTGAACATGATGGAGGGGGGACTTAACAGACCTTTCCTTTCCACTTTCCTCTCCTTTCCTTTTCCCCACAGGGCAGAGAGTACACAGACACACTTGTTTTGAAGGATGTGGGGAAGGTCCTCCATTAGCCAGGAAAAACCTGATGTTACAGTTGGTAAAGCCAAGGCATCCATGTACCACATAGCCTTCTGGGAACCTGTCCTAGTGGGCCCATCTTGGCTTGGATCGGGCAATCACCCAGCAAGAGGTTAGGAGGCTGCAGACTCAATTCCGCAGCGTGCAAAACAACCATGAACAAAACCAGGGTTCCCTCTTCCCCCTCTGTAAGCAGTGGTGATACAGAGAGTTGGGAGGGTCTGTGTCATTGATTTGCCAAATCATAGAATCATAGAATCATTAAGGTTGGAAAAGACCTCTAAGATCATCAAGTCCAACCATCAACCCAACCCCCCCATGCCCACTAAACCATGTCCCCAAGCGCCTCATCTACACGTCTTTTAAATCCCTCCAGGGATGGGGACTCCACCACTGCCCTGGGCAGCCTGTGCCAAGGCCTGACCACTCTTTCAGGAAAGAAATTTCTCCTCATGTCCAACCTAAACCTCCCCTGGCACAACTTGAGGCCGTTTCCTCTCGTCCTATCGCTGTTACTTGGGAGAAGAGACCGACCCCCCCTCGCTCCAACCTCCCTTCAGGCAGTTGCAGAGCGCGATGAGGTCTCCCCTCAGCCTCCTCTTCTCCAGGCTGAACACCCCCAGTTCCCTCAGCCGCTCCTCATCAGACTTGTGCTCCAGGCCCTTCCCCAGCTCCGTTGCCCTTCTCTGGACACGCTCCAGCCCCTCAATGTCCTTCTTGTCGTGAGGGGCCCAAAACTGAACCCAGGATTCGAGGTGCGGCCTCACCAGTGCCCAGTACAGGGGCACGATCCCCTCCCTGCTCCTGCTGGCCACACCAGTGCTGATACAGGCCAGGATGCCGTTGGCCTTCTTGGCCACCTGGGCACGCTGCCGGCTCGTGTTCAGCCGCTGTCGACCAGCCCCCCCAGGTCCTTTTCCTCTGGGCACTTTCCAGCCGCTCTTCCCCAAGCCTGGAGCGTTGCCTGGGGTTGTTGTGGCCCAAGTGCAGGACCCGGCACTTGGCCTTGTTGAACCTCCTCCATTGGCCTGGGCCCATCGATCCAGCCTGTCCAGGTCCCTCTGCAGAGCCTCCTGCCCTCCAGCAGATCAACACTCCCGCCCAGCTTGGTGTCGTCTGCAAAATCACATAGGGCATCGCTGGCTGACCCCAGTGACAGGTTTCTGGAAGGAGACAGCTCCCAAATTAACATTCAACCATGCACTGATTAGGTAGTGAAATCATTTGCATGAGCCATGGGGGGAACAGAGAAGAGGCTTCTCCTGATGGTTCATCCTTCTTAAGAAATCCCTTGACTAAACCAGACCTTTTCGACTCATTTAGCCCCACTGTCAAGAGACACACACAGCAAAACAGCTACCAACGTCTCCTTTCAAGGAGGTGTTGCCTGTCTGGATAAGTGCAGGCACTGATCCAGAAATGTCCCTTGTGCCGGATGCTCCTCCCAGACAGGAACAGAAATGCTGAATCAAAAAATCAGTGGTTTTTTTCTGGGCTGAGCCTGCCTGAGCCAGCGTCCCAGCAAACAGGAGGTCAGTAAAGGCTTGCTGTGGGAAACAACCCTATTTAGGGTTTGGCACTTGTTCAGCTTAAGGATAGAGTTTTTCCTACAGCGTGTGACCAGGCACGTGGAGAGTTGGTCTCTGCTCCTGTCTCTGAATGGGTTTGCAAGTTTTCCTGCCTCAGTTTACCCATCTGTAAGATGGGGGCAAAGATAACTCTTTCTCCCAAAGTTGAATGCTGGAGAACAGCTCATGAAAACACAGAGTAACTGAGGATGGGTGGGACCTCAGGAGATCTCTGATCCACCCCCTGCTCCAGCCAGGGCAACCTAGAGCAGCTGCTTTTGGGGAAAGCTGAAGGAGGTGTCCCAAGGTGTCAAAAAACATTTATTAGATTTTTAAGAAATATCTTAGAATATTATCTTTATAATATCTTACAATCATAAAGGCTATCTTGGGACATGGGCTGTTAGAGACATCCGTACCAAAGAAAGTGATTTTTGACAGGATTAAACCTCCCACAGAAACATCCTGTGACCCTGTGTGTGTTTTTTTTAACTTGCGCAAATTGAAAAGCAAAAGCACTCAGCAAGAAAATTCCTCCATATACCGTCCAAAAAAAAAAAAAAGTTTAAAAAAGCGATTTTCACTTCTTACCATGAAACTTTCCTTCTTGGGGGTGGTGGAGGGGGTAAACCTGTTTCACTCCCCACCCGCCATCCCCAGAGAAGATGGATTCACCAGAGGTCACGCAGCCCCCACGAACGGGGCAGCTCGAAGCCATCCGCAGGCATCTCCCCGCGGCGAGCCCCCCGGGCTGCCTCCCCCCTTGCCAGTCCCCAGGGCACCCAGCCGTGCCTGAAGAGACCGTGGGAGTTTGGCTACCGCTTCCCGGCTCTTATCGGCCCTCATGTGCAGCCTGTCACCGATCCCACTTAGCTCAGCCACCGTGCGCCCATCCTGGGACCGGCCCCGTCTCCGGGGGACCCCCGCTATCTCCGGCACCGGCTGAGACCTTGGCAAGGGCTCGTGGTTTTCTGACAGCAGAGGAGCCGCCCCAGCTCCCCACCATCTCCCATCGCCCCACTCCCCTCCAGCCCCTACTACCGCCGCGTCTGGCACATGCTCGGCTCTTTCTTGCCGACCAAAATAGCAGCAAAGATAACCGTCCCAGGCAGGGACCCAGTGACAAATTCCCATTCAGAAAAACATCCTCCCCACCCCTTGGGGGAGGACAACCCAGCCACCACCACCTGGTGTGGACCCCTGTTCTTCTCCCTCTTCATCTCCAGCCTTGCAGGCAGGGGAGAGGGGATGCGGTGATGTGACCGAGGTCGCGCAGCCTGCCGGTGGCAGAGCTGGAGGCTGATGGGTTACCAAATGCTCTCCCAAACCTGACGCCATTCATAACAGTGTTGTTGCTGGAGTTTAGCTGTGTTTTAAATATGTATGGAGGAAGCGAAACCGCTGCAAGGAGCAGACCATGCCTCGGGGGCTGGCTTCTTCTCTCACTTGTTTCCTTCTCTCTTCCAGTGATGCTGCCCTTCGGGTGGCTCAGCAAAGGAGGCAAACCCAGTCCTGGAGCCAGCAATTCCTGCAGTGCAGTCCTGGAGATGACCCAGCTTTGGGCATTGCCACTTTCATGTGTGGAGTTACCCAGACTTTCTTTTTGGAGGCATTTTACCACCTAACAAGCCACAAGGGAGCCTGCCCTTCCCTCCAAAGGCTTTTCTGATCAGGCCTGGAGAAGCTGGTCTGGCTCCCTTGGCCAAGGCACCCCCATGCTAGTGCAAGAGGGTCTTGTATGTCACTCACTTTCTTCTTTTTATGTTGGAAAGGAAAAGAGGAGCTGATCCTTCATGCAGCCCACACACAAATGACTCACTGAGCCCACCTTTCTTTCCCTAACTAGATGCAGTCTAGGAGCATGGTTCTCCCTTGTCATGGTCCATCCCAGGCACCACCTCCTCATAGCCTAGCCTCCATGTCACTCCCATAATGTGATCACATCTCCATCTCCAGACCCATCTGCCAAGGACTCATGGTATCCATCTCTAGAGCGTGCTTGGAGACATCCAGATCAGCAGTAGGATGCTGAGGGACAGATCACACAGCTCCTGGGGTTCCCTCATTGCTTTCTCCACATGACCTGCCTGGGCTTCACCACCAAGTATTTGTGGTCCAACCCTGCCCCGCTGATGCCAACTGGAGACCTGCCAGTGGTACCATGAGCACAGGCTCAGCTTCAGCATATCACTGATGTTAGTGGTGGGATGAGATGGACTGTAGAGAAGACTTGTGGCCAAGCTCTACCTTTGTCCCTTCTTCTCAAGGCTACCCAAGCCATGCCTGAAAATGCCAGGGGAGTTTGGCTACCATTACCTAGCTCTTATCACCACATGATGTCCCACCCTGCACCAGAGAGATGAGGAGCCCAGGGGAAACCTAAGAGAGGAATGGAAGACAACCCTATAGCACGGATGGAGGGATTCAGCCCACAGATACTTCACATCCTTTCCTCTTGGTCCATGTCCCACATCCTAGGAACTGGTTCTGCCTTTGGTGGACACCAGCCAAGTCAGTCATTTCACTGTGCGCTCATGGTTATCACTCTCAGACTGGGATTTTGGTTTCCATCCTCAGCACCATCAGTGATGGCTCCTGGATCAGGTTACTGAGATGATTCTGCTTGGGCTCATCTGCCCACATCCCTTGTCTGGCAGCGCAGGCAGGTGTGCTGCATCCCATTTCATCATGGGGGACTGCGTCCCCCAACCTCTGGTATATCTGAAGGATTGACCTCTTCCCTTCTGGGGTTATCATCTACCAGACCCTCACTGTTGGCAGGGTACCTTGGCAGGACACGGTTGATCCCTCCTATCAAGGAGAGAATTAAGTAAATCTATACTTCTAAAATACTAGGTCCTTGCTTTTAACGCTGATTGGTGAGCACTGAGCTAAACAAGCCCTGGGCACGGTTTGATCATCAGTACATTCCCAACAAGCTCTCCTGCAGTGAAGAGGTCTCAGACCTGGCATGCTCCCAGGAACCTGTGGGTAGAGAAATGATTCTGAAGAACCACCAGGTTAGGTGTCCCTCCATCATACCCTTCTGTGTTTTGGGGAGGGTTACACCAAAGGTTACAGCCATAATCACGATAGAAGATGGTAAGCACCTGGATTGGGGTTTTATCCATGCAGGTGCAGAAGAAAGGCTGTGTCTTGGAGAAACTATGCAAAAGGACAAGATTCCCATGTGCCACAAGTGAGACCTGCTCCAAGGTGATACCCAGTGTATAGGCTTGTGTGATCAGCAGGAAAGTAGTGATGTCTGCAGAAATCAGGAGGGAAACACAGTTGTTATGCCCCATCCCTGGAAACATCCAAGGTCAGGGTGGATGGGGTTCTAAGCAACCTGATCTAGTTGAAGATGTCCCTGCCCACAGCAGGGGGATGGGACTAGAAGACCTTTAAAGGTCCCTTCCCACCCAAACCATTCTGTGATTCTATGTTCTACCACAGTAGGATTAAACACCAGGACACCTGCAAAGGGAACCCCGAGGCAGGACAGACCTGGGACATGGACACAAACCCTCATCTCTGATACGTTTCATCGCAGCAGGTTACCAAGGTTGAGTTCCCATCAAGTCCTGTCCCCAGGACACCCCCTCTCTAGGACTGTCTGTGCACAAGGCAGTAACTCGGTCTCACCTCAATGGGAAGCATGCCACTAACAGATTAATTAGCAGGGCTTCACAACAGGCTAATTAACAGTTTCCCACAGGGCTGTGCTTGGAGTCTCCTGGCCAGGTGTGTGTGACAACCCCCTGCAGACAGACCTGCTGAGCACCACCAGCTCCCACCTCGCTGTGAGGCTGAGACCTGCACCCTAACACAACGAGAAAGGTTTTTCTGGGTTGTCTTTGTCTCGGCAGCTTCCTCTCGCGACACAACGTCTACCGTAAGAGAAGCCGGGATCTTCATTTCCCTCCTACCCTCCATTATTCCTCTATATTCCTCTTCCAGAATCTTTTCCTTATCTGCCACCACCTTCCTGTTTTTCTTCCTTGCCCAGCACCCTCCAGCCTCCCTGGCTCCTGGACCATCGGCTCCTGTCGAAGTGCTTCCTCCTCCTCTGGCCGATGTCCTCCCAGCGATAGCCCCAAGCATCCCGGGGGACCGCGGGCATCCCGTGGGGCCCCGCCGGGAGAGGGTGGTGGTGCTGACCCTGCGCTGAAGGAAACGGCGCTGGGAGGAAACGACAGCACCGGGCTCCCAGAATATCTCCGCAAAGGGCTACCCCAGGGATGCAGAGATAAGCAGAAAAAACCTAATTTGGGGGCAGGCAGGGAAGGAGGAGGAGGTCAGGGCTGTTCATCTGACATGTTTGCACGTCTTCTGGCGTAAACACTGGTCCGGGTTTTCTCAGCGGGCGCCAGTATCCTTTTTTGAGCAGGGGCAATTGTTTATTCAGCCTCTGCTCACCTTGGGACGTGCAGCTCAGCAACACGGCGGGGAGGAAGATGCTTAAGGCCACGGGGAGATGATGTTAGGAGGGCCAAGCCCTGACACAGCAGTTCCCAAGAGAGGGTCCCTTCTTTTTTTGTTGTTTGTTCCCTTGGGTGGGTGCCAGGTCAGGGTTAGGATTTCACTATGCCTGATGCTGGAAAGACTCAGGGCTATCCCTTGCCCCTCAGGTGGGACCTACAGGCACTTGGTGCATGCATGGGGCCACGGTGACACAGCCCATCCCGTGGGACAGCTGCCTGCCTTGTGAGGACTACCATAGATGACGTCCACCATGCATCTTGGTGGGCCAGTCTCAGCAGCCCATAGCTCTTGCAAACACCAGCACGTAGTATTTGTTGGCTATAAGTCCTTGGAGAGGCTGCAGATGCTCCCTGCGCTCGGAGAATGCAGTGAGGCCCCTCTGGGAAGACTCTACAGACCTCAAACGCTGAGGTCCATCCCTTGGTGGGCAACCAGGTGCCTTAGCACAGTGAAGGCTGCGGCCAGAAGTCACCATCACCTCTTTCCCCATCCCACAGGCTCTCCATCCCAGGAACCTCCAGCAGCCAAGTGATGCTCCGGGATGGGGAACAGGGACAAGGACCTGGGGGACAGTGCCGGGGCCCCCACTGCGCAGGCAACAGCTGGAGATACCACCAGTACTGTGCACAAGGGCTGTGTGTTGGGACATCTGCCTCCCTTTCCCCAGGTGAAGAAGGCCACCTCATACCTAAAGAAGACCCATTTCAATCTAGTTGACTTGCTACCTTATCAGGTAGGAAACAACCCAGCTGCTAACTTCCCCTCCAAAACTCAAGACTTCTCCAAAGTCCCAGAACAGCATAATTTTACACTTAGGTCTCAGTTTAAATACATACACGTGACTCCCTTGCGAGGAGTATGAAGCACGCTCACTGTCTCAACCAGCTCCATCCGCTCTTCCCAAGCCAAACCTGCTGCCTTCCTCCCGCTATATTTATCGGAATCATTTAGCTGGTTGGAAAGCGCTTGGGGAGGCAGCGGGGGTGGAGCGACCTTGGAAATCAGCCATGGGAGAAAACCTGCAGCTGCCTCCATCCTGATGTAGCTGTTGTGAGATGCTCTCACATCTCCCTGGGGCTAATTCCAGTGGAAAGCTGGGAGGCTGCTCATCGTTTCTTGAATTGCTCATGCTCTACTGATAGTTTTTAAGTCTTTAGCACCCTTGGGCATGGCCAGCTGGGCTCGTTGTCCTTGTGCTGGAGACCTGCTTGTCTCCCGAACCTTCACAATCCTCATCTCCAACTGGAGATTTCCAGGATGAGCTGGTGCCCAGGAGATGCTCCAAAGCGATTTGTCCTCCCCCTGTCCCCCAGTGCTGTCCCTCTGAACCCACCGGGATAGTCATCCTAAAATGGGAAATCTTACTGATGCAAGAGAGATTGGTGCATTTAAGTATCTTTAAAAATTTTGACACCTCCATGCCATCCTGTGGCAGTGAGACCAGAGGAGAACAACACACGAAACCTTTCCAAAACCCCCACAGTGAGAAAGGACAGCGTGAAGCTGTCGTTTACTCCTCACTTTTTTGCATCCCTTGGTA
Source organism: Pelecanoides urinatrix (assembly GCA_013400755.1). NCBI lineage: Eukaryota > Metazoa > Chordata > Aves > Procellariiformes > Procellariidae > Pelecanoides > Pelecanoides urinatrix. The sequence continues at coordinate 64,492 of VZTQ01012232.1, forward strand.
AGATCTGTTCCCAGCTGGAAGCCCTGCCCCATGCCAGCCAGGAGGTACTTGCTCAAATCTCTGCAGATGTTGAGCAAGCTTCGCAAGAGATTTCTGCTGTACACCACAGCACGTGGACTTCTGTTGGGCAATGGGGCTTGCAGCAACAAAGGTTCAATCCTCTTTGCCATGGAGATTTTATGGTGCTCAGCTTCCTGTTCAGTCCTGATGCACACATCCCTTATATTTCAGTCTGTGATGTGGTTTTTTTTCTATCTTGATGAAGCAAGGCTTTCCAGTTGCTTTATTTAGCTGCCGGCAGGCACTTTAAATGCTCCCATCGATTTCTGTGAGGGCCAATACTTGCTAAATGTTGTTTACTTGTTCCAGCCTGAGCGGCTGACAATGGTGTCATCAGGCTGGGGCTTGATTCAATCTCTCCTGTAGACACAGATAAGGATGCTGCAGCTCCAGTATCTCATCACCTCCTGATTTTCCTCTGAAGTGGACCTGCCTTTGTTTCTTTAAGGGAGGGGCAGAATGAGGAGGGGACCACCCAAGCCCCCTCTATAGGGACAGAGGACCCATCTGGAGAGGGTTAAGGCTGAAGGTGAGGAGAACCCTCCCTGCTCATCTCTCCCCACTCCCTTGGAGGGATGCTGGGGTGAGGGACCTTCCCCCATAGGAGCTTAATATGAGATGGGATGAGACGGCCCAGCTCCCTAGAGGTATTCGGAGTGGCAATTCCCAAACAGACATGGGATGGGGTGGTGGAAATCATCCTCCAGGAATGAGACCTGTTCGAAGTGATGGGGCCAGGACCAGCTTTCACGATGCCCTGGGAAGCAGCAGCAGGAGCTGGTTGACTGCACTTTTCTGCCTAGCCAAGCAATTCTGTTCCGCACACATCCCTTTGTAAAGCCTTCACGGACCACGAGATGGCATCAAAAACCAGCGTAGCCTGAACCAGACTGGTTTCCCCTCCAGTCTGGCCTCATCCAGCAAACCCAGAGGTCCCGAGTGGGATCCTGCTGGGATGGACGGTGGCAGCATGTCCCTCCTCGCAGGGACGTCCCTTCTGCCCGTGGGAAACTCCCCGTCGCCTTCCTCGTCCTGCACAATTTTTATAAATAAATTAAAATGAAATAAAATATGCTTCCAGTTTCCCCCATATCCAAAACAGGTCCAGGCTGGCTTTTAGGTGCCCGACTCACCCGGTCCACAGTCCGTCACCGCTGACCCTCAGAAAACCCTCCTAGCACTTTGCCCTTCCTGCCCCAGCTCCTTCAGAATGACCCCGATTTCCAATCCCACCAGTTCTCCTCCTATTTCCATTTCCCCCCTGAGGCTCATGTATAAACAAAGCAAAGAACAGGGAAAAACAGGGTTACCAGGAGAAAATGGGTCCCGGGTGGCCGGTGGCGTGTGACAGACCTGCACAGGTCACTGAGAGCCTGGCACGGTGCCTGATGAGATAACCTTTCACTGGAGCACCAAAAACCACCCAATTCTGAGGAATCTTGGGAGGTTTCCCTTCCTGCCAGGAGCCAGCAACCCTTCTAGCTTTGCAAGCAGGAGAAGGGTGCAGGCAGGGTGGCCAAGTGGTTGCAGCAGGGCTCCCCGTGGGCCAGGACTGCTGCTTTCTCACCGTGGGAGGGACCCTTTATGCCTCAGTTTCCCTTCTGCAAAGTGGACACTGATAATGGCTGAGCAGAGAAACAGAACCTGAACCTGAATTCTGCACATACAAGACACAGCCTCCATCCCCATATCATCTATCAAAACCAAACACAATATAGAACAAATATTGTGGCCTAAGGAACCCCCCACGATGTGTATTTCGTGGTGTGAGCAGGAGAGATCAAGAGATGGAGATAAATTCAGTGACACAGATAAGAGTCTGGGGCTCTCCTTGAATAGACACAGACAAGGACAGCCCCGTTCCTTGGCCAGCCGCTTGGGGAAAGCATCTTCCCAAACCTGTATTGGGAAGAAAGACTCACGTGAGTGTAGGAACAAGCCCCATCAGCCAAGAGCCCACCTTGCTCAGGCTCTTGTCTTGGCCATGGCCAACCTCTGAGCCTGCAGAGGAAGGCAAAATTGTTAAACACTCCCCCAAAAAGCTGTGTTTAGGGCTCTGTCTGTAAGGTCAGGATGTCCAAGTTGCTCTGGATGGAAGGCACTGACACACTGGTCCTGCAGGAGGGTGAAGGACATGAAAGGGGGGGTGTTTGGTTTTTCTGTCCCTCTGTCCAGCACCCACAGAAAAATGTTCTGGATGGAAATCTGACACATGGCATGTGTCAGCGTCCCGGCTTCTCTCTCACTTCTTCTTTCCAGGGGATTTCCTCTTCCGACGCCAGCTGCGGGTTTCTTTTTGAAGCACAAAAACTGTCCTCATCCTTGGCTTTTCTTACGCAAACCCGTCATCTGAGCGGAGGATGACCACAGAGGGGCACGGAGGGGAAGTCAGCTCCCGCTTTCCGTCACAAGCCAGGACAGACGGACAGAGATTGCAGCCGGGCAGCTCGAAAGCACAAGCTCAGCAAGTGATGGAAGGAGGAGGTCAGGATCAGGTGCCCGGGGAGAGAAGCTGACATCTGAGAACTTGCCACCGCTCTTGAATATCTTGGAGGTTGGGGTATGGTAGGAGCAAAACCAAAATCAGGCATGTACCATAAAGGGAAATGAGGCCACAGCATCTGCCCCAAAGTGTCTGAACCTGCCTGACACCTCCTATGGAAAGCACATGGGAAAGGTGGCCTGGAAGTAAGGTGTTTCTCAAGAGGAACATCTTGGTCTATCTGGGACCATAGCAGCTGCCCCACACTGATGGGGAGACAGCACTGGGGAGCTGGCCCAGCCCAAAGAGCTGAGGAAGAAGACCCCCTACCAGGGGACAGAGTAAATGGAAAAAGTTCCCATAGATTCAAGAATCTGCCAGAGTCATGGAGGAAAAATCAGTTCGGAACACCTAAACACAAAGATCCACCTCTGGTTCCAAGAGTTCCGCAGCCAAAAATTGCTGGGAGAGCTGGCAAGAGAGGTCTGGCCACACTGAAGACCTGAGCAGTAACGTTCACACCTGGATGCTGCAAAGCTCTGTCTCAAACCAGACGTAGGATGAGTTTTGCTCTCAGCATCTCTTACGTGCCGGACATGAAGAAAGTCATTTCCACCTTTGGATGAGAGCAGTTTGGCATCTCCTTGGGTGCAGCATAGACTTAGCACAGCTGATCGTGTTTGCTTGAAGCCAAAGTAGGGGAGACACCCCAGGAAGACAAGATGGATGAAGCAAAAGAACCAAGGAGAGCTTTACAATAGAAAATAGGGAAAATGCTGTTACTGTTTACTTTAGACAAGGATTTTGCCTTGCATTAGAGCCAAGAATCAATTTTGTCATGTGCGAAGGGATATAAACTTTGCAGGAGCGAATTGATAGTCCTGCCATTGCCTTCCCACACCCAGCCAGGGCCAGTGTGCTCTGCCCTCGCCATCTCTCTGCTCACCCAGATCTCATAGAATCATAGAATCATAAAATCACTAAGGTTGGAAAAGATCTCTAAGATCATCGAGTCCA
>VZTQ01012232.1:73817-87794 GCA_013400755.1 Pelecanoides urinatrix
GGCGGGGCCGGGCAGGGAGCCCTGGCGCCCGCGGGGGGGACCCCAGCCCTGCGCCCGCGGGGTGCTGCGAAACACCCCCGGGGGGCGGCAGCAGCAGCATCTCCCACGTTTTCCAGCTGCATTTTGGGGTATTTTTGGCCCAGGAGGGATGCTCTGCGGTTCAGAGGGAGGTTTTGTTGCAGGGAAAATGCCATTAACCCTCAGTGCGTCTCCAAACCAGCAAACCTTCCTGTAAGTGGCAGGGGAGGAGAGAGAAAACCTTGTTTTTATAATGAAGATGGAAAAAAATACCCCAGCTCTGCTCGTCAGCTGACGCAAAGGAGGTCGGTTTGGCACCCGCTCAAGTGCTTCTGGGAACATCCCGTGATGCACGGCCAAGCGCCGGTCTGGCACCGGGACCGTGGCTTGGAGATGGCGCTGGATAAAAGCTGCCTCACGTCTGTCTGGGGTGCAATCTGTCCGTCATCCATAGATCACGCTCAGGGGGTTGCGCTGCAGGCGTGATACAGCGAAGATCGCTTCTTTCTTCTATTTACCTCCAGGTCGCGACGTTGAGGGTGCGGATGAGGGCAAGGAGTTTCAGTAGCGCGGGGTTTGTCTGCTGCAGCACTGAGGTCTTGTGCAAGACTCTGGTTTATGGATTGGTCTGTCAGAGTGGAAAGAAGAAAAAAAAATCAGTGCAGCTCCATTTGGGAGGAATCTTGCACTTTCTGTGAATGCAAGCTGTAGAGGCGAGCACTGCAACTCGTCTCAAGATGTATTTATTTTGCCTGTGCTAATGGTTTGGCTTTCCTGGAGAGGAATGGGTGTGGGGAAAAGTGGCTAATGCTTTTTTTTTTTTTCTTTTAAAAACAAAACAAAAAAAATCAAGCTTTGATAATGCAGTAATGGCTGTACTGAAGTCAGCAGGCCATGAGTTTGGTGCATGCCTGTGGGGCCACCAAGCTAACCTGGCGGCACAGCCAGCTAAGCTGGATTGCTTTGTTTCTAGGCTTGCTTTATTGTGGCTTAGAGTCACGCACAAATACTGGCAGCCAGAACAAAGGACAAAGCTCAGCTTGGGTAAAGGGCTGCTTGCTGGAGGAGGACACATGACTTGGGCTTTGCTGAGTACCTCTCACCCCGGAGGAGTGGGGGTGTTATGGCTGTGAGGGTGGGACAGCTTTTATCTTCCTCAAACCCTTGGAAAAAGGTGTCTGGGTGCCTCCCTCTGTGCCTGGAGGGGTTTGGCCCAGACAGCGGAGGAGCTGAGGTGCTTCAGGGCTGTGACTTATCTCATGGCCTGACCTGCCTGAACTGAGTCATATGAGCTGGGCTTGGAATAGCCTGTTTTGGGGTTGGTTTGTTGGTTTTTTTTGTTTTTTTTTAACTGTGCAGAGAAATGCAGTTAAATGAGACTTGTGGGCTTTGATTTCTGGGTGATGTGGAGAAGACCTTCACGGTAGGGCTCTGCAGAGGGGTTTGCTGTGGCGGGCGCTGTGCATCTCCCTTTGGGAGGAGCCTGTGGGAGGCTGATCTCTGGCATAACGTCGTCCAAATAGTTGGAGCCCTGGGAAAAGCAGGTAGGGAACCGCCTCTGGCTCTAAGATCTCCTGATGGGGAGAGATGGAGAAGGCACCTGGGTGATGTCACCTCCTTCCCTCCTCCCTGTCTCGCTGCCTGCGCCGTTGCAGGCAGCGCAGAGGGACTGCGGGTGGGTGGTGCAGCGTCAGCCGCAGCCATCTCGCTTCGGGTGCTCTCCTCCCTCGCACGCTGCAGCTGCTCCGAGCAGCTCGTGTCGGAGAGCCTTCGGCCTCGGTGCTTCCTCCTCACTGACTGGGAGCAAGAGCTCGAGGGCTGCACTCAGCTGACCCAAATTTCCTCTTTTTAAGCAACCAGCTGGCTGAGTTGTGAGAATCCTGCCCCTGGGGTCAGGTGTGCTGGTGGGTAGCAGCTTTCTGGAGTTATTTCTTCCTCATCCTTCAAGAAATTGCATTACCAGATGCTTTGGATCCCAAAGCAGGGGGCAGAGGACTTGTTCTCACCTCCCGACTCTGCAGCCCAAGAGGAGGTGGAGCAGCTCGGGGGGAGCTTTTTGCGAGCCCCGAACATCCTCCTGCCATCTGGAGAGTTTGTTGGGGTGAAGCTGCAGTGTCTTTAAGAAGTTCAACAGCCAAGTTTTGCTTCTGTTTTCAAAGCTAATAAGCTGTGGTGGGATGTGACCTGTGAAGACAGCCTTTGCCAGGGGTTATCCTGAAGCTGCAGGGCACCTCCAAAGACCTGGGGAGGTGCAAAGGGAAGGGATCTCCTGGGGTTGCTGAAGAAACTCCTCTGATCCGTTCACCGTGCAGAAAGAAGAGTAGATCTCTGTCGGGTGCAGCAGCTGTTATGCAAGTTTGGTTTCCGTGCTGCTCTTTTGGTGGTATTTAATGCGGTCGTGGGGCTTTAGGGGGAGGGAGGCGTGCGCGGAGGAGATAGCGGCGGCCGGGGAAGCACACGCGCGATAACGCTGCCACGGAAAGTGTCCTCCCGCTCGTATCTGCGGGGAAAAAGGGGGATGGTGGTGGAAACCAGCAGCCTTTCCTTACTTGCTGCGTTGCCGCTGGGGTCGGCATGTCTCCGGCTGCACGTGACTTGCTGTCGGTGGGAATCCGTCCTGCGAGTCCCCGCGCGCTCTGTGTATAGATTTGCTGTTCGCAGGGCGCTTGCTAAGGCCAGGCAGCGGGGGGGTGGGGAGACAGGAATCACATGAGGTTCGGGATTTCCCCTTCCTTCTCCACCCAGATCTTGGGATACTCCCGGCCATCCAGCTGAGAGTATCAGCTCCGCTCCCAAAACTTCGTGCCCATAGGAGACTTCATAGAACCACAGAAGGGTTTGGGTGGGAAGGGACCTTTAAAGCCCATCTAGTCCAACCCCCTGCCATGGGCAGGGACATCTTCAACTAGATCAGGTTGCTCAGAGCCCCGTCCAACCTGACCTTGGATGCCCCAGGGATGGGGCATCCACCACCTCTCTGGGCAACCTCTGCCAGGGTTTCACCACCCTCAGCGTAAATAATTTCTTCCTTCTATCTAGTCTGAATCTCCCCTCTTTTAGTTTAAAACTGTTTCTCCTTGTCCTGGCGCAACAGGCCCTGCTAAAAAGCCTGTGCCCATGAAATCAAGGATTTCCTCCTCCTTCTCCACCCAGATCTTGGGATAATCTGTGTCATCCGACTGTGAGTACCAGCTCCCCCCCAAAAAAACCAAAAAACTTCATGCCCATAGGAGACTTGGCAAGAGGCTTGTTTGCTGAAACGACCGACCGGCTCCCGGCTATTTGGATTGCGCCGGACGACGTCTCGCTGCTTCTGCTGGGTTTGCTGGCCGTCGGCCACGTCGTGGGGTGGATGGGATGCAGCAGAGCTTAAAAAGCGAGCGCCTGTCGGAGGGGAAACTGCCAGGTATCTTTTTTCGGTTTGGTTTCGGGTTGCCTGGAGCTGGCGGTCTGCAGCCGGTGTGGTCTGGTAACCTGAGGCTGGGAGATCTCCGGGCTCTGGCCGTCAAGAGTTGGGTGCAAGCAGCCGTATCGATGCGGGAGGTTTTGCAGGGCGGGTTTCAGCGTGTCAGCAAATTTACAAGCATGAAGAACGAAAGTATATCAGGTGGCTTCTGGCCTCAAAACTGCCTCGCTTCTGTGCTCCAGGAAATATAAAGTTGCCTGCAGGAAGTACAGAGAGTTTTGGGGTTGGTTTGTTTATTTTAAAAAGATTTTTCATTAGAAAAGGTGCTTCAGCTCAGGCCGGTCACCTATAGGCTTCCTATGGCCGTGTTGAAGGAGCGCAAAGCAAAAACCACAGTAGCCTTAGAAATATATATTTGTTTCTCTGGGCATAACCTCCTTCCTGCTGCGCATGCAGGGGAGCACGGCGGGGACGCCGGCAATGCCGGCGAGTCCCTTGGCTGGGAGAAACCTCTAAGCAAGTAAATATGCATAAAACCCCTTCAAAGAGGTGAGATTTAAAGGTAGGAGGACCCACGTGCTGCTGAAACTCAACTAGCTTTTAGGCTGTGCGTCCTGCTGAAAGCACGACGAGTGGGAAGAAAAATAAATAAATGGTGGAAGGAGGAGGGGGAAAGAAAAAAAAAAAAAAAAAGCCCCTTTATACAGTTAGCTGCAGCCGCCTGGGCTTGTCGCTGGCAGAAAGTAGGACAGTCCTGCTGGGTTTTCTTCTCTGGAAAGGCTAAACTTGGCTGTGAGTGGGTGGAAGCAGCCTGCATGGAAACGCGTGTGCGTCTCCCCATCCCCTGCCCTGGCTCAGCAAGCTCTGCTGCCGCGGGGCCGGAGAGCTGCTGGCGAGAGCTGTGCGTCCGGCTGCTCGGGTCTATTTGCCTCGAAAAGCTTAAGCAAAAGGTGATTACGTGTTCAGCTCGCTGAGATGAGTAGGATTTAGAGCCTAAATATCTCTGCTGTTCAGGCTGCTGTGGGATATCGGAGGTCTCGGGTCAACTCACTGGGATCAGAGCTCGTGGGGTTGATGGAAAGGGAGCCAGGAGGTTTTGGAGGAGGAAGAGGAGGAGGAGGAGGGTGCCCTGGTGTGTTTGCAGAGGTCGAGCAGCTCGTGGCTCGGCTGCGTGTCTGAGTCAGGCGTAGGGACGCGGAGCAAGCGTTGGCTGCCGGCGTTGGGGGTTAAATTGGAGTTGGGCAATTTAATGTGGATTAGGTTAAAGGAGGCAGGAGAGCAGAGAAACCACCGAGCCCTGGAGCATCTTTGGGCAGGGTGATGCTTCTGCTCCCGCACGGGAGGTTCTGGCACACTCTTGCTGGGCTCCTGGATTTGGATTTGGAACAGGCTGCCCAGGGCAGTGGTGGAGTCCCCATCCCTGGAGGGATTTAAAAGACGTGTAGATGAGGCGCTTGGGGACATGGTTTAGTGGGCATGGGGGGGTTGGGTTGATAGTTGGACTTGATGATCTTAGAGGTCTTTTCCAACCTTAATGATTCTATGATTCTATGATTTCCAGCTGTTCTCTAGTCACCAAATTGGGACTTTCCTGGTGCCTTGTGCCAAGGGATGTGGCTTCACAGCCTCCCTCGTGAAAAGCCGCGGTGGGAGGGCAGCACAGGCAGCAGCCACAGACCCCCCTCCACATGGGCAGGGGGTCCTTACCTCGGGGGCTGTGACCCCACTCAGGGTCCCCAGGGCAATGGGCTGGCCAAAATAAGGCCATAAAGTACAAAAATATGATTTGGAGTGATATCTTCAAAGGGAGGAGCATTGCACTAGGGCAGGGGCTAGCAAGTCCTCGGGGCTGCAGCCCTGCCTGCAGTTTGCTGTGGTGGTGGGGGTTACCTCTTCCTTCTCCTAGTCTTTATTCTCCTTGTGGAAGTAAACACGGCTTTTAATACCCTCCAAATGCGATCCTTTGGATCTGCTTCAAAAGAGACTTTCCTGCCGCTACTAATCCTGCAGCGGTCAACCGAACAGGGTTGCCTTGTCTGATTCCTTCTGAGCTGCAGGAGGGGGGTTATTAGTCCGCTCCCATGTCTCTCCTGACCTTTGGGGTAAATCGGGATCGGGAGGGACTTCGTGCAGCCACGTGTTTTATCCTCCCACGTGTTGCTGCGATGGTCCTTCTGCCAAGCCCTTGCTCGCGATCCGAGCCTGCCTTGGGAAGGTTTCCAATGATGCCCAAATCTGGCTGCAGGTGGAGTGTCCTATTCTGTAGCCAAGATGTGGCCGTCCGTGTCCATCCTGTGTGTCCTGGTGGCCTTCGCCAATGCTCGCAGCATTCCTTACTACCCTCCTCTCTCCAGCGACTTGGTCAACCACATAAACAAGCTCAACACCACCTGGAAGGTGAGTAACGGCTTGGTTTTGGGGGTTTTTTTTGGATGCATTGCTCAACAGTCTTGTTGTGGGACTCGATAGGTGGTTGCATCAAACCAGTCTTGGTCCTGGTTGACTTCTCCGGTGAGTTGATGCTGTCAGCGATTCCTGCAGTGACAGTAACCATGGAGCTTCTCTGGAGCAGAGCACTGATGAATTTGTAGGCTAGGAGCAATGCCAAAAGGCAAGGAGACTCTGTGGGAGGCTGGAAACAAGTGGCAAGTGTCAAACTGTATTGGTGACCTGGCCAAACCCACCTCAGCCAGGCTGCTGTGGCCAAAGCCTAGAGCTGGACCTTACCTTACTGGTCATGATGCATTGATCCTGGAAGGGGCTGTGTGGTTCTGTGTCCATAGGCAGCTTGGCTCTTGGCCCCTGGGTTTTGTCAGACAGCGGTTGGGTTTGAGGGAGATCAGGAGCCCCAGGCTGGTCCCAGCGGTGCACTTGGTGGCTATGGAGAGTCATGTCCCATTGATCTGCCCGAGGGCAGGAAGGCTCTGCAAGAGGGACCTGGACAGGCTGGATCAATGGACCGAGGCCATGTATGAGGCTCAACAAGGCCAAGTGCCGGGTCCTGCCCTTGGGCCACAACAACCCCAGGCAACGCTCCAGGCTTAGGGAAGAGTGGCTGGAAAGTGCCCAGAGGAGAAGGACCGGGGGGGGCTGGTCGACAGCGGCTGAACATGAGCCGGCAGCGNCTCTTCCCAGGCAGGGCACAATTTCCACAACACTGACATGAGCTATGTGAAGAAGCTCTGTGGCACCTTCCTGGGTGGACCCAAGCTCCCTGAGAGGTGAGTGCCAGGAGAAGACGAGGGCCCTGTAAAAATTTGTGTGGACGCTCCTGGTGTGTCTGGAGTGGGTGAGGGTCTCTCCTGGCAGCCTGTGAGCAGGGTTCCCCGGGTGCAGCTTGGTGGACATCTTGCATGGAATTAAGCACAGAAGCATGTGTGGGGGAACATCCTTCCTCTGTCCTGCTGGATACTTGACCAATCGTGTAATTTGTACTCCTTGAAATTTAAAACACTGGAGGAGCTGCTGAGCTGGTCTAATGACTTCAGAAGTATTTATTCTCCTTCAGTAACCAAACAACAAGAGCACCCGTCCTCTAGATCACCTTCAGAGGAGGTTGGAGAGTCCTGTTGCACCCAGTTGTGTTACGCTGGTGTTCCTGTAACAGGACTTTCCTCTTCTCACTTGCAGGGTAGATTTTGCTGCAGACATGGAGCTGCCCGATAACTTTGACTCACGGACGCAGTGGCCTAACTGTCCCACCATCAATGAGATAAGAGACCAGGGCTCTTGTGGCTCTTGCTGGGTAAGAGCATGGGCGGTTTAAGGTCGTGTCGATACAGAGTTTGCTGGACAAAAAAACATGCTGTTGAGTTTGCTACTGAACTGCATAAATGGGGGGGGACACAGGGGGTCCTGTAGTGTCTGAGCTTCTTGGTGGGCTTCTCCCAGCCAGGCTCATGCTTGCTGTACTCATTCCAGAAGGTTGCCTGGTTTCTCTCCCCTGGCCAGCTCTAATGATCTTCCCGTGGGTTTTTGGGGCTGCCTGCAGGCTTTCGGTGCCGTAGAAGCGATTTCGGACAGAATCTGCGTTCACACGAACGCCAAGGTGAGCGTGGAGGTCTCGGCGGAGGACTTGCTGTCGTGCTGCGGCTTCGAGTGTGGCATGGGGTGAGCTGCTCTTGGTACTTCTGCTCGTAAACGGTGGGTGGGAGGAGCGGGGACACAACCCGAAGGTGCTGATCGTTTCAGCCCTGTCTTCCTGGTCTCCCTAATGAGCAGGAAGCCCCACCAGTGGTTTGTACTGTAGATGCTGGAGTTAGATGGGAACATAAAGGCGACCGCATGGACTGAAAGTCCCTCTGGGCCACATCCTGCTCCCAGCAGTAGCTGAATGATGATGGATGGTGTAGGGAGGGCAAGCACATAGCGATGCTTTCCCTACATAGTTGGCAGCTACTTAAGCCAAAGGATGGATCTTTTAATAGCTGCAAAGCCTTGGATCTCAGGCACAAGCCTTTTGCCTGTGGCTTTCGCAGTTGTGGAGAGCAGGGTGGGGAGATGGGTCTCCAAGTTGTGTGGCTTCTGCTGCTCCTGGCAGCAGAGGCTGACCAGGGACCTGGTTAGGAAGCTCCAAGACAAGGAGATTTTTGGGATTTGGAGGCGTGGGGGCTCTTAGCTCCTTCTTGCCCCAAGGCTTCAGTGTCTCGAGGCCCAGAAGTCCTGGGGAAGGCAGGGGCAGACTTATAGAATCATTAAGGTTGGAAAAGATCTCTAAGATCATCGAGTCCAACCGTCAACCCAACCCCCCCATGCCCACTAAACCATGTCCCTAAGCGCCTCATCTACACATCTTTTAAATACCTCCGGGGATGGGGACTCCACCACTTCCCTGGGCAGCCTGTGCCAAGGCCTGACCACTCTTGCAGTGAAGAAATTTCTCCTAATGTCCAATCTAAACCTCCCTTGGCACAACTTGAGGCTATTTCCTCTCATTCTATCGCTTGTTACTTGGCAGAAGAGACCAACACCCCCCTCGCTCCGCTACTTAAAAAGGATCAACATGCTGAAAGCTTCCTTTCAGCATCCAAAGCTGGCTCCATTTCCCCCACCTCTCTGAGAAGGGGATGGCTCTGAGGGGGCTGGAGCTGGAACTGTTGCCTCTTTCTCCAGGTGCAATGGTGGTTACCCCTCCGGCGCATGGAGGTACTGGACAGAGAGGGGCCTTGTGTCCGGAGGTCTCTACGATTCCCATGTGGGTAAGTCCTGGCAGATACCCTTGTGAAAGCAAAGAGGAACATCTCTGCTTGGTTACAGGCTCATGTCCTTCAGGGTGTTTTTCTTCTGGTCTGCATCCTTGTGGCTGCTCCCTCCTTCAGGTCTGGGCTCAAACACCTCTGCTATCCCAGCTGGCTGCTTCTGTCCCCATGACTCTTGGTCACCCCTTTGGGACAAGGGTCCCCGAGCAGCACCTAGTGGCAGAAGACCCATCCAGAAAGGGAGCACAGTAGCCAGACCTAAAAACCCCACAAGGCTCCTGCTTCCATAGCAGGAATGAATGAGGCTGTGAATTTTTTTGTTGTTGCTGGTTTTGGACCAGTTCAATACACTTTGGATGAGGGCAAGAGCCTTCCTGATGTTTCCCCCTCAAAAAGCAACTTCCAGGCTGGAAACCTCTGCCTCCTCCTGGCTTGGCCATGCGTTGGTTCATGTGTTCATCCTTTCCATTGCCTTGTCGAGAGGGAAGTGGTGGGAAGCAGGTCCAGAGGGAAACCTATTGCTGATGTAGGAATTGCTCATGTGGCAGTAGAAGACCTACCCTTGCTCACACCCCACTGATCTGTGGGGTTTCTGGGTCAGAAAGGTCGTATCCTTTCTTGGGGCATCTGGTGCCTTCTCCAGTATGGTTGTTGGACAAGGGTGCTTGGGGACAACTGGTTCATGCCACCTCTGTCCTCGACAGGCTGCCGTCCCTATTCCATCCCACCCTGTGAGCACCACGTCAACGGCTCCCGACCACCGTGCACCGGGGAGGGAGGGGAAACCCCCAGGTGCAGCCGGCATTGCGAACCCGGCTACTCGCCCTCGTACAAGGAGGACAAGCACTACGGTAAGGGAGGTGGCCTCCGACACTGCTGGATGCACAGCAGCTCCAGAGCTGCTCCTTAGTGGTAGCTCGGTGGGGTTGGCAGGGTTGGACCTCTTTCTAAGCTGTTTTATGGGAGCTCTTTTCTGTGCCCTCAGGAGGGGTGGTGTTGGAGCAAACAGAAGCCTGGCAGATGCACAGTTTATACTTTCTGAGGCTCAGCTGAGATGGGGGAACTGATTTGAGTCCTCGTGGTGCACCTGCCTGGGTTGAAAAGCATGGTCTGGTGTCAAAGCCACCTCCTTCCTACTCCTTGGTGGTAGCCAGCACTATACCTGTAGGAGAGTCTGGCTGCTCCTTGGGGATTTGTCTTAGCCTCGAGTAATTTGGTTTTGGAAGTGAGGATGTACAAGAGGAAAACTTCCTTTCCCGCTGAAGCTGTCTGGAATAGGTCTTTAGGTACAGAATAGGACTCGGGTTAAATTAATCCCTCCGGAAGAGGGACAGTTGGAGCCCACTTTCCCTGCCTGGCTGTGTCAGTGCCTCTGGAGTTTGAATTTAACCTTTAAGTGGAGAAGGCCTTTTGTAGGGGCATGCTGAGCAGTCTCTGTCCAGCCATCCCGAGACCTGCATGGCCTGATGATGCCGTACTAATGGTGGGACTTTTTTTCTCCATAGGCATCACGTCCTACGGTGTCCCTCACAGCGAGAAGGAAATCATGGCAGAGATCTACAAGAATGGCCCAGTGGAAGGAGCCTTTATTGTCTATGAAGACTTCCTGATGTACAAGTCTGGTGAGCATCAGCTGTAGGGAGCCCTGTTCCCTACTTCATCCATAGGATCTGTCTTTTGTGGCCCTTGTCCCTCTACTCAAGTCTGAAAGGAGATCTCAAGTTCATGCTTGAGTATTTGGTGTCGCAAGACCATGGGCAGATGTCTGTATCTGTTGGTTTATAGCAAGGGGAATAGGTTTTTTGGGACTGGCTCAGCGAGGAAGCCCCCATGGGGACCCCCCAGAATTGCAGCTGAGAACAACAGTTAGGATTTTAGGTGAAATCCTGGCAGATGGTTCTGGTGTGGCCCCAGTTCCCTGTTCTGAAGTGCTTGGGATGTGCTGCCTTTGGGCCCCTTGCTGAGTGTCTCCTGCGTCCTGAGCTGACGTTTCGCATCAGTCCTTCCTCCAGCCTCTCCATTAAGCTTCAGGTTTCCATTTAACCATTTCTCAGCTGGTCGCTGGCCTCTGATATCGAATGTCTCGCAAGCTGGCAGTGGTCTGAAGCAGGGGGAGACGCGGCGCTCGTTGACTCGTTGGCTTGTTGCCTTGTAGGGGTCTACCAGCACGTGTCCGGCGAGCAGGTTGGAGGTCACGCCATCCGGATCCTGGGCTGGGGGGTGGACAANTTTTTTTTTTTTTTTTTTTTTTTGTTTTTTTTTTTTTTTTTTTTTTTTTTTGTTTTAATTGTATGGTGGAGCTGGAGGTGGAACTGCTCTCTGCAAGACCTCTGCTCCTGGTGGGTCACAGCTATGGGACATTCCCTGCTCAAAGGACTGCTGGAGGGCTCACCGGCCTCTTGCGCCGTGGTATCTGGTTAGCCTGGACCCCTTCTAGCCCAGTCTGTTACTGGGAGGGTAGGAAGGCAGTAGCTTTGTGCTGGGACTTGATGGGGCAGTGGAGATGGACCCTGCTGGGAAGCCATGGGGTGATTTGTGGTCTAGGTTGGTCTGTTAGCACCCAAACCAAGAAGGGTATGTTAGCGTGTGCCTTGAATTGGCTGAACTTAGACCTATTAATGACGAAATACTGACGAACTTGACGTGGGGCTGGCTCTGGCTTGAGCTGCACTAAGGCCCCTTCTGCCCGCAACGGGTCCTTTGTGCGTGGCTTGCTCTGCTCCATCCTTACAGCTGCTTTTTAAACCACTTGTTCCTCAGCTGTTTATTTGGGTTTTTTTTTTTCTGCTGTAGTCTGGGGTTATTGATCCTAGGGAAGGGCCTGGCTGGAGTTCCATGAGCCTTTGATCAAATGTCCTGCGAGCATCTAGGAGCACGCTGGAAAGAGCAAAAGACTTTTCAACCATGGCTGGGCAGCTTGGTGCGTGCAGCAAGGGTGCTGCAGCCAAAATTTGGTGTGGTGCTTTGGGACCGCAGGTGCTGAACGCTGAGCAGAGATGAGGGATGTTCCTTGGGGTCTGCTGCAGGGAGCTCATGCAGGTGCTTGGAGGTATCATCTTGCTAACTTGCACAGAATTGAAGCTTTTGGGGGTTTTTTTGAGCCATAGGGGTTAAGGAAGAAGGGAAAAACCCCTTATTTTTGTTACTGGAGGGAGAGGTGATAGCTGTGTCAGAGGAATTATGTGATTATTAATGTAGCAAAAGAGCTTTTTTTTTTTTCTAATTTTAAAGCACAAAGTATACGGCTGAGCTGAGGCTACAGGCCTGAAATACATGAAGCAGGCTCTCCCTTGCACTGTAAAATAGCCCCTTACCTCTGCTTAATCAGACACCTGTGAGACCGAGCTGTGGTGTGTATGAATGGAACAACAGTGCCAATAAATGATTTCTCCAACGTCTTGTCTCCTGGCCCTTGGTTGCTTCTGCTTGACTTCAGACCACCTCAAACTCTTCTCCCGTTGCTCTGTGTGCATTGTGGAAGCCAGGTGAGACCCAGTGTGGTCAATCCCAGCCCTGTCCTCTGGCTGTACTGGTGACAGCATGACTTGGGTTGACTCCTGGGCATTGCCTAGTCCTGGTGATGAGGAAGGTGCTTCACCATGGACCGGAGCGCAGGCAGGGCTGGCACAGAGGGGGCACGGGGAGGAGGAGGCACCAAGGCACTGGAGAGCATGCCTGCAGCCCCGGGCCGTGCCCCCACTCCTGCTGCCTGCGGTACAAGGGCTGTTAAAAGTTAATTTACTGACCTTTAGCTGTCTTTCAGCCTGGTTCAAATTCTGCCTTTGGGTCTGGCACAGAGGGCTTTACTGTGATGCCCTGAGTGGCAGCAAGGAATCGTAGAATCACAGAATGGTTNGGGGAATAGGTTTTTTGGGACTGGCTCAGCGAGGAAGCCCCCATGGGGACCCCCCAGAATTGCAGCTGAGAACAACAGTTAGGATTTTAGGTGAAATCCTGGCAGATGGTTCTGGTGTGGCCCCAGTTCCCTGTTCTGAAGTGCTTGGGATGTGCTGCCTTTGGGCCCCTTGCTGAGTGTCTCCTGCGTCCTGAGCTGACGTTTCGCATCAGTCCTTCCTCCAGCCTCTCCATTAAGCTTCAGGTTTCCATTTAACCATTTCTCAGCTGGTCGCTGGCCTCTGATATCGAATGTCTCGCAAGCTGGCAGTGGTCTGAAGCAGGGGGAGACGCGGCGCTCGTTGACTCGTTGGTTTGTTGCCTTGTAGGGGTCTACCAGCACGTGTCCGGCGAGCAGGTTGGAGGTCACGCCATCCGGATCCTGGGCTGGGGGGTGGACAACGGCACTCCGTACTGGCTGGCCGCCAACTCCTGGAACACCGACTGGGGGGACAACGGTGAGGCCACCTCCTGGGTGCTGCCTGCGGGTGGGGGGAGCTGCCGGAGGGAACCCCTCTTCCCCGTTCTCCTTGGCGCGGTAGGGAGGTTGACTTTTGCTCTTGGTGTGCTTCCAGGCTTCTTCAAAATCCTCCGAGGAGAGGACCACTGCGGCATCGAGTCTGAGATCGTGGCCGGCATCCCCAGGACGGAGCAGTACTGGAAGAGGGTGTAACCTTGATCAAACCACAAATAATCCCGAGTCCCCGTTGCTTTTAACTGATATAGTGGGTTGGGTGCAGAGCTCTCCCCCCCGCAAGAGACTATAGTTGAGGTTACTTTATTAAAGCTTTTTATCTTTTTTTGTTTTTTTGTTTTTTTTTTTTTTTTTTTTTTTTTTTTGTTTTAATTGTATGGTGGAGCTGGAGGTGGAACTGCTCTCTGCAAGACCTCTGCTCCTGGTGGGTCACAGCTATGGGACATTCCCTGCTCAAAGGACTGCTGGAGGGCTCACCGGCCTCTTGCGCCGTGGTATCTGGTTAGCCTGGACCCCTTCTAGCCCAGTCTGTTACTGGGAGGGTAGGAAGGCAGTAGCTTTGTGCTGGGACTTGATGGGGCAGTGGAGATGGACCCTGCTGGGAAGCCATGGGGTGATTTGTGGTCTAGGTTGGTCTGTTAGCACCCAAACCAAGAAGGGTATGTTAGCGTGTGCCTTGAATTGGCTGAACTTAGACCTATTAATGACGAAATACTGACGAACTTGACGTGGGGCTGGCTCTGGCTTGAGCTGCACTAAGGCCCCTTCTGCCCGCAACGGGTCCTTTGTGCGTGGCTTGCTCTGCTCCATCCTTACAGCTGCTTTTTAAACCACTTGTTCCTCAGCTGTTTATTTGGGTTTTTTTTTTTCTGCTGTAGTCTGGGGTTATTGATCCTAGGGAAGGGCCTGGCTGGAGTTCCATGAGCCTTTGATCAAATGTCCTGCGAGCATCTAGGAGCACGCTGGAAAGAGCAAAAGACTTTTCA
>VZTQ01012232.1:88000-103129 GCA_013400755.1 Pelecanoides urinatrix
CCTCAGTGTAAAAAATTTCTTCCTTCTACCTAGTCTGAATCTCCCCTCTTTTAGTTTAAAACCATTCCCCCTTGTCCTGTCACAACAGGCCCTGCTAAAAAGTTTGTCCCCATCTTTCTCATAAGCCCCTTTAAGTACTGAAAGGCTGCAATAAGGTCTCCCCGGAGCCTTCTCTTCTCCAGGCTGAACAACCCCCATCTCTCAGCCTGTCCTCATGGCAGAGCTGTTCCACCCCCTGATCATTTTGGTGGCCTCCTCTGGCCCCGCTCCAGCAGGTCCATGTCTGTCCTGTGCTGAGGACCCCCGAGCTGGAGGCAGCACTGCAGGGGGGTCTCACCAGAGCAGAGCAGAGGGGCAGAATCCCCCTCCCTCGACCTGCTGCCCACGCTGCTGGGGATGTAACCCAGGACATGGTTGGCCTTCTGGGCTGAAAGCATCTGCACTTCATCTGACCTGAGGGCTTGTAACTTGTGCCATGGTGGCAATTACCAGCATAAAAGATATGATGGGTTAAAAAAAAAAACAAAAAACAAAAAACCCACTTTTTTTTCCCAAAGAAAACTTTAATTTCAACAAGACAGGAAGCTGCACAAAGAGAGCTACCGCAAGTTTCTTTTGAACAACAGCTTAAAACTATCTACATCAGTACTTGTGGAGTAGGGATCCTCCTTCTGAGTCACAGTCTGGCCACAGGGGCTTGGCCTTGCAAAGGCCACCGAGCTGCACCTGGGACACAGCTCTGTCCTGTACCAGGACACGGGCTGTCCTTCCCTTCACAAAGGCAAAGCAGCATTTAAGGGAGGGGGTGGGTAGGGACCCTGAAAACAAAAATCCACCCCAGGAAAACAGGACTTGCCTTTAAAGCGTTGTTTCCTCTTGAAGTAAGTCCAGCCCGATGCATT
Source organism: Pelecanoides urinatrix (assembly GCA_013400755.1). Lineage (NCBI taxonomy): Eukaryota > Metazoa > Chordata > Aves > Procellariiformes > Procellariidae > Pelecanoides > Pelecanoides urinatrix. Next base: position 88,903 of record VZTQ01012232.1, read on the forward strand.
TCAAAACAGCAGGGGAAGCCTCTTCCAAAGCATCATCCCAAGCTAGAGCCGAGTGGGCCAGGGAAACCTGCCCTGGCCACCCCCTCGGTGGCTCAAGCCTTCCCGTGGCAGGGATTGCTGCTGCCTTTCGGAGTGGCCAATGCACCAAGGCCCCCCAAAAAACATCCCATGAGGGACAGCACGGTGCAAACGCTCGCTCCCCCGCCTTGCAGAGGCACCCGGTGCTGCTCGGCCACGGCCACCCGTCCCCTCGGGCTGAAGAAGCGGTGCGGAGCTCAGACACCGCAGGGGAGTCGGGGACGGGGTCGTTCGCTCAGGGCCAGGCAGGCAGCTCCCTTCTCCTTATTTTAACCACCTCCCCAGCTGCTAAAAGACAAAGCTTTGCTAGGGCAGGGTGCCGTCTGCTAGAGGGCAGGGAGCTGCAATAGATGGCTTTCCGCTGGGAGCATATTAAAGTGGACAGAGCATCCCACCTCCTATTTATTTTAACATTAAAGGGCTTGTTTAGCAGCCTCCTTCAGCACAACAACAGAAATGGGAGGATTGCCTCTGCCTGTTTCCAGGCTGCAGGATGTCCACCCGCCTGGGCTGAGGGCCAGAAGGTGGCCAGAGCTTTCTGCCTGGATAAGGAAGCGTGTTCCTCTCCTGGCTGAAGGAGCGTCCTTCCAGGGCGGAGCAGGCTGCCTAAGAACAGGAGGCAAAACCCAGAAGGTTTTGCTCAGCTCGGGGCTGGAAAGGTGTCTCAAATCTCAAGCAAGAGAAGAGGCAACTGGAGTTTCTATTTAAAACCATCCTAACAAAAAAAAAAAAAAAGAAAATTCAGGTAAACTGTCCAAAAGAAGGGGGGGGAAAAAAAAAAAATTCAACCCCAAACGGTAAGACTCCGATTAGCGTTTGTAACCATCCAAGCAGATGGCAAGGGCGGTGAGGAGCGGAGTCAGACAACGCTGCACCGTCTCCCCGGGGCTGCAGCTCACTGACGTCCCGTCCTCGTCACCGTCCCAGGCCCCGTGGCACCCTGCTGCCCGGCCATCCCCACCGGCAGGGGACGAGGAGCCTCCTGCCTCCTCTGCCAACCATCTCTCCCCCCACCCGCCCGCTGCCCATCAGTTCTCGCCCGCCTGGACGTACTCCTCGGTGGCCTTGGAGATGGTGCTCAGGTACTGCCAGCTCAGGGCGGCCAGGAGCATGGCGCACGACAGGTAGATGGGGGAGTAGTGGTGGCGTGATGCCATGGGGCCGCCGGGCAAGCTCATGGCGCGGATGGAGGCGATGACCTGCTGCGTCTTGTTGGATGATGGGTCCGTGCTTGGGATCTTCTGGTAGATCTGGGGAGGGAGGAAGGAGGAGTTACGGTTCCCGCCCAAGGTTGAGGAGACAAACGGGACCACCGGGTGGAAGGGGAAGCCTTAAGGGCCACCACATGCTCAAGAGTAACCTCAGGGGTGGACCACCATTGAGCAAGGACCAGCTGCAAGGGATGCCTGGATGGGGCCAGGGCCCATTTCCCTTGAGAAGTGCACTAAGCCAAGCAGCCTCTTGAGGGCACCCCATGATGGGAGATGGACCACACGGCCTCAGACAGCATCCCTCCACCACGAAGTGGTGTTGCTGGGACCAGCGGTTCTCGCACCACAATCCTCACTCGCTGCGGGTGTGTTGCAGCCCACCTCAAACCCGTGAGGACACCCCAGTGTGACCAGCAGCTGGTGTGACTGCCAGGAAATGGCCACCTCCATCAGATAACCCCATGGACTTTGGGGTTTTCTCTTCATGGTCTGCAGACCCCACGGCTTTTGAGATGCTTGTCTGCGTGAGTCTTAGGGAGGTGTGCACAAACCGAGACCCTCTTCTGGGCCAAGGTGCTGAGGTGTCACTGTCCCTTGCCATGGGGTCGGCCAGCCCACAAAGGGAGCTCTAATAACCCATGATTTGGGGTCTCCCTGGTGCGGAAGTCATGTCTTTTTATTTAACAGCCCTTGCTGGACCTGGTTTTTAGGTTTGGGGTTTTTCTTCTCATGAAACCATCTACAAGTTGTACCTCCACGTGAACTTTTAACCTCCACAGTACCCTGAAGTCGGGACTCCCACTGTTTTAACCATCTGTGAAGAGCTGCCCTTATTTACTGTTGGCCATGGGGCACAAGGAAACAACCACCACACCATGCTGCCAGCTGCAACTACAGACACAGAGAAAACAAGACTGGAGAGATGATGCAACCTGTTCAGAAGCGTGTTGTGGGAAAGGTCCTCTGTGCCCACTCAGCCCAAGGAAAGTCCTGCGCTGCGACAGCTTACTCCTCTGGTTCTCCACCAGAAGGACGGCAGGACCTCGGACTCTGCCTCTCCACACAGGCACAGACCAAGGGTATGTTCAAGGGAACACACCAAGCACCCAGTTTGGTCCAAGCCGAAACCATGTCAGGGTCACCATGCCCTGGCACCACTGAACTGACTAAGAGACGTAAGGAAAGGATTAACAGATTCACGTGTCTTCCCAACTCCACACCAGGAACGAGGATGGGACCAACCAGAAAGCAAGCTGCTGAACCTACCTCTTCCACATACTGGTACATGATGGCTTTGACCGCTTGTATGTTGGTGGCATCCATCATTAGAGTGACGGCTTGTCCCTTCCGGATCTTCACCACACCCCTGAACACCTGCTTGTTGTTGTAGCAGGCAGCCAACGTGGCAATCGCCATCACCTGAAGAGAAACACCAAGAGGCCTCACCGCACTGCAAGGAGCTTGCCAAGGGAGTAACCCTGGCCCTAGTGAAATCGATGGCAAAACACTGGAGTGAAGCCACAATCCCACCGACAGCAGAACGGCAGGTACCAGGAAAGAAGGAAGAGGTGGAGAATAAAACACGCTAATACTGACATGATATATGATCCCCCCACACCTCCAATTTCTCATCAGCTGGGCTGCAGACGATGAAGAACCTCTTGAAAGCATAACTCACCTGGGGGATAGCACAGAAGTTGAAGACACTTTGGTTTTTCAGGCGGGATAAGTATGTGAGGACATCAGGGACGTGGTGGAGAGCGTTGGTGATGAGCTCATTCAGACACTGGACAGCCATATCGATGTTCTCTGGTTTGGCAAGATCCGAGAGCTTCTTTGCGTATCTGCTCCAAACCTAAACATCAAGATAAGGACTCACAAGTTGGAGGGTACATTCATGCTGTAAGAGAGACAGCAATAACAGTCTGAGGTCTGGGAGAGCACCAAGAACCACCAGAGACCCATGAAAGCCTTGAATGATCGGGGCTTGCTAGGCTAAAGAAAAGAAAGAAGGGCAGGCTGCGGAGACATGACAGTGACCTTTGCATATACGAAGGGACCGCAAAGAAGAAGGATGCAACTCATCTCCACATCTTCTCAGGAAAAGACGCCTCACACATCAGGCTGACATCAAGAAATGCTCTATGAGACAGGTGAGCCACATGGAAAAGGGAGAGAAAAATTCTTGGAGGGCCTCAAAAAGAACGGACAAGCATCTGTCAGGTCCAGGCAGAGCTGATCCTGCCTTTGGGAACAGACCAGGTAACCTCTCGAGATCTCACCCAGTCTTATGCTCTCTCATTCCTAGAACCAACGTAACAGAGAGGGGAAAAAGCTGCCCAACAGTTCTTGGCAGTGTGGGGAGACATCACCTCGTCCCCACATCTGTACCCAGACAGCTGTAGATAGATGTGGAACTCCTCAGCCAGCTGTCATTAGAAGACCTGTTATTATCAAGATGTACAACCAACAGCAGCGATCTCATGCAGCACAGCTTTACTGTAGGTTCTTAACAAAATTAAAGCAGACTGGCAAGTCTCTCCTGTTAACTTTGATTTAAAGGGACACGAGAGATGCTACAATTTTAGCTGTGCACCTTCCGCTATGCACCCAGTAATGCATTCCTGAGACAGGAGTCCTGTGGTTGGCTACATCCATTGCAGGTCTTGAACAGAAGTATGAAAGACTGTCAAGGGACCACCAACAAACAGTGGGGGAAACCCTGGCTTTGGAGATTTCGAAGGCAATTCCAGCAGGAACCCTTCTAAGGAAAGGACGCAACTCACTGTATCAGAGCAGCAACAAAAGTACCTTCAGTCTTAGCGCATTTCCCAAAGAGACACAGCAGAAACGCTCGCCCCAAGGCGGTGTTTTCCCTCACCTCTCTGGGCCAGAACTCCCTTCCCTCCAGCTGGTCCTCCAGATAGTCACGGATGATGTTGGTTTTCTGCAGGAAGAGGCCCATGGAGTTGGCCAGCTCCGTGTCCTGCCCGACGACAGGATCTTCTAGCTCTGATGCAGAGAAGAGACGGGAAAGTCCTATCCCCACCAGCCCAGCAACGTAGTGACAATACTGCAAGGCACCGAGAGGGGAAGGGGCAGAAAGAAAACAAGATAAAAGGAGGAGTTACAAAAAGCTGCCTATTTGCCGCAGTGAGTCTTACAAAAGTGATGCTCAGGAGATAATTGACAATACATTTTCTACAAGTTCTCCTGGCCCTCCCTGGGATGTCTCAGCTTTCCCATGCCCAGCAAACACCTCACCAAGAATGTCCCACCAAGGTAGCGCTCTGCCTCCGGCAGCCAAATGAACCGCCCACATGGGAACAGCTGATGTGATGGGTCACCCAAAACACGTGCTGGTGGACACCACCAACAATCCACGCCGTCCTCCTGTTACCCACAGGACCAGCAGTCTCTCAAAGCCTTCCCAAGCCCACACAGCCTCCCTCATCCAGCTGAACCCTCTTCCCACAGGAATGCTCTGTCTCCTCTTTCCACAGACACAAGGTGGACCCTACTCATGTTCAGTCCACTCCTCTGTCCGGGCTGACTTACCTTATCCCACTCGTGCTGAGAGTCCACCTTCTTCTCCAAGAACTCTGCCATCCCGACGCCCATCTTGTGGCAAATATCCGAAATCACGTCCTGGTAGACCTTTGACAGGTTCCTGAACTCCATGGAGATCTGCAGCACAAACCACCATGAGGGGGGGGGGGGAAAAAAAAAAAAGACAGTGTCAGAAAAAAATAGTAGAACTCAACATTTATTAAGAAATCAGAAAAGGACTGTTTACCAGTCTCTTATCCTGCCCTGGCTGGAGATCTAGGACAACTCCCACAACCAGAGCTGTTTCAAGGCCCTTAAAGCACAGGCTCAGTCTGTTCTCAGTCTAACCGGTATGGTCTCTGGCAGTAGATCAGACACAGCAATATCTTTGGGAAGGCTCTGTGGCCTTGGACTGGTATCATCTGGGAGTTGCAGGACAAAACTAGCTACGCTTGGTGCACAGAGTTGGGTTTTCTTGTAATTTGTGAGAGCACTCCGTCATGCCAACCACGGGAAAAGACAGGGGAGGTTTCTGGTGCTCTGTTCTCCTGAGCCCTCTCCAGCTCTGGCTCCGCAGGGCACATTTTGCACAACTGGAAAGGCATCAAGCAACGGAGAGAGTGTGAAATCCTTCTTCTGCATGTCCAATAACACGATTCAGTGACTCAATCGCCTTCACACTTAAAAAAAAAAACAGAAAGTGCATCCTCCCCTTCCCAAAACCGTGGAGCATCACGTTTTATTGTGCTGAGCTTTATTCTCCATCAGGGGGTAACGACAGCCAGCCGGTGTGTGTCCAGTAAGGACGATTACAGCTCAGACACCACCGCAGATCCAGGCTCCCCTCCTGCCTCTATCCACGGCTGCTGGCACGTCCTCGCCCCGTCTCTCAGTCTGTCTGTAAAATAAGCGTATCGACTCTGCTCCTGTCTCAGTGGCTTCAATCCACTGCCCAGAGAAGCATGACCTGCGAGTACACCTCTACCAAATATTATTAAAATCACACCTGAATATGAACTCAGATTGCCCGAGTGACTAACACAGACACGCCAAGAGAGAACAACAAAGCGCCATAAACACGTTCTCAAAAGCTTTTCTACAGTACCAAGCCATTGGCATGCCTACCATATCTCCATCACTATACATCAAGAATCCCGACACAGCCGTCTCCTATAGCGCACGCGCCTCCCAGACAGGGCACAGCCACAAGAGTGAGCATCAAAATTTAGAATACACCTCAGACTTCCAAACAATTATCCCATTCCCACTGCTAGGGAAATCCTGATAAGGGTAGAATAAATTTAAAATGGTAAAAAGCTGAACAAAACAGAACTTCCTCAGAAAATGAAATGCTCCTTGCTGTAACTATTATACTTTTTCTTAAACAGAGCCTAAAATAAACTTACAAAATAAATCCAGCTATTCTTGATCAATGTGAGCAACAGCAAAATTGCAGCGTCCACCAAGGGCCGGTCCCTGTGCCCTCACCAAAACCAGATGTCTGTATCCCCGCTCAGCAGAGCTCAGCTTTGTCTTCCAGCCACAGCGTCTTTCTGCTGTCAGCTTGATGGATCCCCTCTGGGACGACTGGCCAGATGGGTTCCCCTTCGGCACGGGGAGATGCTGCATCTCAGCACGGCAAAGGTCCATCACCCCATTGCTTCTGCTGGGGCGGAAACCTGGCAGGAGCCCAGGACAAGCATGGTGGGTTCAGCTCTGCTGCCTGCCACCCTCAGCGCCTGCAGCACCGAGTCAAGGCCCTACAGCTACATCTGGACGAGGGGATCGAGTGCTCCCTCAGGCAGTTTGCAGATGACACCAGGCTGGGCGGGAGTGTTGATCTGCTGGAGGGCAGGAGGCTCTGCAGAGGGACCTGGACAGGCTGGATCGATGGGCCGAGGCCAATGGAGGAGGTTCAACAAGGCCAAGTGCCGGGTCCTGCCCTTGGGCCACAACAACCCCAGGCACCGCTCCAGGCTTGGGGAAGAGCGGCTGGAAAGTGCCCAGAGGAGAAGGACCTGGGGGGGCTGGTCGACAGCGGCTGAACACGAGCCGGCAGCGTGCCCAGGTGGCCAAGAAGGCCAACGGCATCCTGGCCTGTATCAGCACTGGTGTGGCCAGCAGGAGCAGGGAGGGGATCGTGCCCCTGTACTGGGCACTGGGGAGGCCGCACCTCGAATCCTGGGTTCAGTTTTGGGCCCCTCACGACAAGAAGGACATGGAGGGGCTGGAGCGTGTCCAGAGAAGGGCAACGGAGCTGGGGAAGGGCCTGGAGCACAAGTCTGATGGGGAGCGGCTGAGGGAACTGGGGGTGTTCAGCCTGGAGAAGAGGAGGCTGAGGGGAGACCTCATCGCGCTCTACAACTGCCTGAAGGGAGGTTGGAGCGAGGGGGGGTCGGTCTCTTCTGCCAAGTAACAGCGATAGGACGAGAGGAAACGGCCTCAAGTTGTGCCAAGGGAGGTTTAGGTTGGACATTAGGAAAAAATTCTTTACTGCAAGAGTGGTCAGGCCTTGGCACAGGCTGCCCAGGGCAGTGGTGGAGTCCCCATCCCTGGAGGTATTTAAAAGACGTGTAGATGAGGCGCTTAGGGACATGGTTTAGTGGGCATGGGGGGGTTGGGTTGATGGTTGGACTCGATCTTAAGAGGTCTTTTCCAACCTTAATGATTCTATGATTATATCTGCACCAGCAACTTAAATACCGAGCATGGACTCAATCACCTGCACAGCTATTCCGTAGCGTGGCCCCCGATGTGCTTCCGACCCCGAGCAATCCCCAGGAGGAGCCTGGGAAGCAGCGTGGGCCAGAAACCACTTCTTAAGGACAATCTGGGATGCAACCATGCATGAGAGAGACATGACCTCCAGGTCAGAAAACAGGCTCCAATACTGCTTAGCTTGCTAGTGGAGATGCGGACTCTCTGTGGCTTCCTTTTAGAAGGATCCTTAGAGCCATAAGACTTTGGGGAATATTATTACTAACAGTGAGGATGCTTTTTATCTTATATGCATGTCAAAGATCTGCAGACAGAGTCCTGTAGCTGTAGAGCAGATCCCGCAGGACCGCTGCAAACGCTGGTCCACCCACAAGCCATGCAATGCACAGTGTTGGGCCACAAATCCAAGCTGTTCTCCACAACACAGCAGCCATTTACTGTTCCAACAGGGGAGGCAAAAAGCCACTTTTTTAGAGCTGGCACCAGGTTATCTCTGGCTCACGTAGAGTGTTGCACAATGTTTGGGTTTCTCACTCCAGCTCCACATCCAGCCCCACGTGCAGGTGGATGTAGCTCCTCTGAAGAGCTACAGGCTCGCCAGGGATTGAATGAGCTCAGGGGTAACGTGGAGAGGCAACCGTGCACACAAAGGTGAGACAAAGCAGCTGAAGCAAGGAGATGGACATCTTACCGTTGGGAAGTCCTCGAGCACCTGCCGGTCCTTCTCCTTGCTCTCCATGTATTTCCACTCTGGTTGATAGAGATAGGAGTGAAACTCGTGCAGCATCGGGACCTTCACATCTAAGCTGATGGTCATATCATCCTCTATAGTATCCAGGGCACGGAGAACTAGGTAGAATATACAGACGGCATGTCTGGGGAAGGAGAAAAAACAATCGTCCCTTACTTGGGATTGCCTATTAGGCAGGACAAACAGTTTAGATTAACCACACAGCCTTCAGTAGCGTTCTAGCTCAACACGGCATGCACCGGCACCACCACGTCATTGATGCCTTGGAAGATACAAGCACTTCCAGCATAATTCGCTTTCACGTTTCAAGTGATGTGATACTTCAGCCACTGAGCAGAACAGAAAGTGGTGATGTGAAAACCTTCCGGGCCCCCACTGTTGTTTGACAGCATCTCCTACAGTTTGGAAGCCAGTTTGGGTCAAGGCAACCTTAACGATTCTATGATTCTAAGGGTTATCCACGTCCAATCCCTCCTCCATCAAATCCTGGGTGTCAGCTCCCCCAGCCCTCATCTGGGGACAGTGGCTGTCCCCTGTTGTGCAGGAACATAAAATAAATGCATGAGAAACGTGCTGCTCAAATCCCAGGGTCACAGGAGCAGGTTAGGGATGGAAAGCACTAGCAACAGCACTTCCCACCTACCTTGATCACCAGAGAATGGTTTGGGTTGGAAGGGACTGTGGTAGGTTGACCCTGGCTGGATGCCTGGTGCCCACCAAGCCGCTCTATCACTCCCCTCCTCAGCAGGACAGGGAGGGGAAGAAAACAATATGGAAAAAACCTTGTGGGTCAAGATAAAGGCAGTTTAATAAAGCAAAAGCAAAGACTGTGCATGGAAGCAAAGGAAAACAAAGATTTTATTCTCTACTTCCCATCAGCAAGTGATGTCCAGCCACTTCCTGGGAAGTAGGGCTTCAATATTGGTAGTGGTTGCTCTGGAAGACAAACGTCATAATAATGAACGCCCCATCACCACCATCACCCCCCCCTTCTCCTTTCTCTTAGCTTTTACTGCTGAGCAGACGTCATACGGTATGGAATAGCCCTTTAGTCAGTTTGAGTCAGCTGTCCTGGCTCTGTCCCCTCCCAAGATCTTGCCCACCACCAGCCTACTGGTGAGGGGGAAATGTTGGGGAGACAACCTTGATGCTGTGGAGCACTGCTCAGCAGTAGCCAAAACACTGGTGTGTTATCAACATCTTTCTAACTACCAATGCAACGCACAGCACTATAAGGGCTGCTATAGGGAAAATTAACTCCATCTCAGGCAGACCCAACACAGGGACCTTAAAGATCATCTAGGTCCAACCCCCCTGCCATGGCCAGGGACACCTTCCACTAGACCAGGTTGCTCAAAGCCTTGTCCCACGTGGCCTTGAACACTTCCAGTGATGAGGCATCCACAACTTGCCTGGGCAACCTGTTCCAGTGCCTCATCACCTTCACAGTCAAGAATTTCTTCCTAATACCTAATCTAAATCTCCCCTCTTTCAGTTCAAAACCATTATCCCTCATCCTATCACTACATTCCCTGATAGACTCCCTCCCCATCTTTCCTGTAGGCCCCCTTTAAGTACTGGAAGGCTGCTATAAGGTCTCCCCAGAGCCTTCGGTTCTCTGGGCTAGACAACCCCAACTCTCTCAGCCTGTCCTCATATGGGAGGTGCTCCAGCCCCCTGATCATCTTCACCACCCTCCTCTAGACCTGCTCATGTAGGTCCAGGTCTTGAACCACCACTCTGAGCCACAGAGATGCCTCCACACAAACTCCCTATGGGCTGAGCGCTGTGAAAGCTGCGGAACACTTGACCCGGGTTAGGAAACCCAGATTTTTCCTTCACGCAGAGAACTACAGGATGGCTTTTGGCTTTCTAAGATGCTTACTGGGGAAGCGAGGGGCCTTTAAGGTCTCCCTGGGCAGGGCACTGCCAGATCCAACCCTGCAAGTCAGATCGAAGGCTCTCAGCCAGCGCTTGCTAGGACCCAGAGGACAGAGCCTGAGGTCAGCTTATGGGAAAAAGCAAATGCAAAATACGGAAGGGGAAACAAAAAAAAAAAAAAAAAAAGAAAAAGCAGGTGTACTTTTCTTATTACTTCCCCTTCTCCGCACCCAGCACCATTTTAGCCTGTTGGAGGGGAAAAAGGGGTCCCTTACTGTGCAATAGAATGTTAGGATTGGTACATAAAGCCAAAACACCCTGGTTTTTGGGGTTGTTTCTGGTTTTGTTTTTGTTTTTTTAACCTCCACGCACAAGACGCTGGAGCCAGCCTACATGTCCAAGCACCCCAGCGGAAAGCTGCCGGAGAGCCGCTTCCCCGCCTGGTCCCAGCGCCTCCGCCTTCCCCACCCAGGCTCCATATTTCTGCAGCTGAAGCAAAAAAAAAAAAGTCCTGATGGCAAGAAATACCGGCTCCGACTCAAGGATTTATATAAAATAATCCCCTAGCTCTAAATGAGCACAGTGATACTTCAAGGAGATGATGCATTTATTAATTGTTTGACAAATGCAAACTAGCTTGGACTGCTTAAGTGCTAATTATGAGGTGAAAGCATTGCTCTCCTGGGATGACAACGTGCAAGCGGTGATTAAGCAGCCAGGGAAAAATGACTCATTCTTAGAGCCAATACTGTTAAACTTGGCATTTTTTCCTTAATTGAAGGGTATTTAATACCTCCATCAAACCACACATCCAAATGCTCCTGAGCAGCTGCCTCGTGCCCTCCCGTTCCTTTGCACATCTGATTTTTTCCATTTCAGCCAGGCTGCAAACATTCATCCGAGACGATGCAAGTGCCCAGGACTCCTACCCCTTTCAGCAGCAACTTCCACCGGCAGCAACCAAGAAAGGCAGAGCAGAAGCTGAAATGCCATCCCAGAAGCACCTCTCACATCGACGCTGTGCCAAAGGCAGAGCTAGCAGAAACTCCGGAGCCCAACGTGGTTAAAACACTTATTTAACCCCACTTCTGCATCCAAACCTTAACAGCATCCCTAGCTTCCATCATATACTGAATTTAGCTCCGTGGCGATTTGGGCAAATCAAAGGAAGACATTTTTGACAATGAAGGTGGTGAAACCCTGGCAGAGGTTGCCCAGGGAGGTGGTAGATGCCCCATCGCTGGGAACATTCAAGGTCAGGTTGGACGGGGCTCTGAGCATCCTGATCTAGTTGAAGATGTCCCTGCCCACGGCAGGGGGTTGGACTAGATGGGCTTTAAAGGTCCCTTCCAACCCAAACTATTCTATGAAACGTAAGATCATAAAACCAACTACGCAGTGAGCATGGTCTGCCTGCAGCTCCTCCCAGTGGGAACACCATTCCTCTCCAGTGTTCCCAGGCACCATGGTCCCAGCTGGGCTCCAACCTGAGATCCATGGGGATGACAGAGGCCAAGCAAAGCCACACAGTGTTCACCAGAAAACAAGCGTGACAGTGCTGGGAATAGGACACTCGGGCATTACCTCCCGTTCGCACAACTGGAAGCGCCCACTTCCAAAGAGCAAGCCTGGTTTCATCTCGGGGCTCAGGCTCCAGCTCTGTCCTAGGCGCAGCTCCCACCTTTCCTAGGCAAGGAAGTCTCTTTTCTCCTTTGTCCTTGCCACCACATTCACCTTCTGCCAGCACAAGGCTGGTCCTCTCCACAAAGCAGCTGAACCTGCAGGAATTGATCCTGAAGGGTCCTAGGGACAGGCAGGACCGCGGGGCTGGCAGCAGGGGAAGGCAGGAGCTCAAAACTCCTCTCCACCTCCAGGAGTTATGATGTTGGCTCAGCTGCCAACGAAGCTGCAGTTTTGAGCCTCCCAACTTCCAAGAAAACGCCCTAACCATGGAGCAACAGGCTGGACAGGGCCCTGGCCAGCAAAACACACCGTTTATGGGGCCAAAAAAAATAAGCAGGAAGACAGCAAACATTTTAGCACAACTCCCTGTGCCCTAGCCTGGGGAACATCGCTCCAAGCACTCATCCAGAAGCTCTCCATTTTCCAGCAGTCCTCGGGAGACGCATGGAAGCTCTCCCAGGAGCAGAGTTGTGCACCAAGGAGCAAGAGCTTCACACTTCCCCAGCCTTCAAACAAGGAGATTTCAACTCCAAAGAAGTTGCGAACACAGTTGCGGCAGGGGAGGGGACGGGGCTGTGGCGCAGGGCACCGCGCTCGGGAGCGGACACCGTGTTTCGCAGCACGACGCGGTTAACACTTCAATCCTACAACGCCCAAGTTTCTCCAACCTGCAAGCACAGAGGCAAATATTAAGCAGTCTGTAACCACAGGGGTCCAGTTTAACCCCCATTACAACATCAATGAAAGCACTTCTTTGACATGATGCAGCAAAATTAATTCCTTCGGTAAGCTTGCTGCTCCGCCTATTCCTATATTCTGCCTATTTTGCATTTCTCTCTTTTATCTCTTCAGCGGAGCTACTGTGCTTTGAAAATGAGTTTCTTCTGGCCCACTACAGAGCCAGCTGTAATTCAGCAGCAATCCCCACGCAGCCGATGGTTGCAAAGATCCGGCAATAGCATTTTTAGGCTGCGAGGCAGAAGTTTCTGTGCCCAGAGGGGAGGAAGCTTTCCTGATCGGAGCGAGCTGCAATGCAAGGACTACAGAACAGAAAAGACGGGCGAGAAAGATAACTGCAGGAAGATCAAGGCAGGCACATCACATACTAACAGGTTTCAAGGTGTTTTATTGATCGGTCTTTTTCCTCTTTTTTTCCTTAATTTCTACATTAGCTAATATATCAAGCATGGAGAAAAAAAGTTGAATTCTTAGCCCCACTCATACCTTTCCACACAACCCTGGCCAAGCCACTGAATTTCTTTGCATTTCCTGTAAAACAGGCTGCAGATGACCATTTCATAAAGGCTGGATGACAGCTATGGGGCACCATCCAAAATGCCAAACCAGGGCTCAGAAACCCCACAGATAACCCAGTGTTCAGGCTGACGCCTGCAACTGCTCGGCGGAGTCGCAACCGCAGCGTTAGACGTGAACAGTGCAACTTGTAGGAACCCCTAGTTTTGACAATTAACCCAGCCTGGGATTAACTGGAGAGAGATCTACGTACTAAAATCAGCAATTACTGTATGAATATAAGGAATTATATACAGCATATATACATGCACGAGGCCTCAGGCCAGCTGAGCTTTACATCCTCTGTTACTATGACCATCTGAAGCTTTCCTGTACAGGTCAGCAAAATTCGTACAGCAAAAAATGAGCGTGCAGCAAGCCCCCGCTGATCACTGTGTAGGTTTTGAGGCAGCTGCTTGAAAAAACACCTCCCAGGCAGGATCCAGACCCTCGGTCAGCCCAGGGTTTTTTCCTCACCTCCTCCCTCCGGGCAGCCCTAAGGCCAGCACCAGCCTTGGCACTGCCAGGACACATTCCCAGGGTGTCACAAACAGCACATGGTCAGGCACCGTGTTTAACTGTCCGCCGGCCAAGACGCTGTAGTGCCCGTCCCCAGGCCTGCTCGGCCGAGGAACCCAGCTTTGGGGGGGGATGCATTACAGCCAGACATTTCGGACGTGAAAAACCCCACGTCCAGCCGCACGGGGTGGAGCTGCACTCCCCGCCAGCTCAGCCCAGCACCCTGGCGATCTGCTGCACGGGAGGAGGGAGCATTCCCCAGCAGCTCAGCTAAAGAAACACAGCGTATGGGGGCACCGCGTGGACCACCTCCCGCCAGCTCTGCCAGGGAGCCCCGGCATCGGGGGGGGACACTGCGCCCACCGCCTCCTGGGGAGCCCCAGTGTCGGGGGGACATTGCACCTGCCGTCTCCCGGGGAGCCCCAGTGTTGATAGGGGGGGCATTGCACCCGCTGCCTCCCGGGGAGCCCCAGCGTTGGTAGGGGGGGCATTGCATCCACCATCTCCCGGGGAGCCCCGGTGTCGGGGGGACATTGCGCCCGCC
>VZTQ01012232.1:103387-144872 GCA_013400755.1 Pelecanoides urinatrix
AGCGCCCGGGGGGGACCCCGCGGCGGGGAGAGGGCCAGCGTCCGCTTGAAGAGGGACACGGCTTTGGTGCTGGCCGCCATGGGGCCGCGGCGGCGGGGGGCTGCGGCCCGCTCCGCCCCCCCGCCGGGCCCGCCCGCCCCCTTAACCCGCTCGGCGCCCGCCCCGTCCGAGCGAGGCGGGGAGCCGCTGCCGTGCGAGCAAAATGCAGCGCGGCGGCGCAAGGCACGGAAAGGTCGTACCGGTGCGATGCACGGGAAGCATCAAGCCGGTGCGGGGCACCCGGGCCGTGCGGTGCCCGGAGCCGGTGCGATGCACGGAAAGCATCAAGCCGGCGGAACCGGCTTCGTGCACTGCCCGGGGCCGGTGCGATGCCCGCCGGGGCCGGTGCGATGAATGAGGCCCGAGCCGGTGCAACAGCCGGGAAGCACCGAGACCGTGCAAGGCGCCCAAAGCCGAGCCGGTGCCGCCCAGGGGTAACACCGGGCCGGTGCTGCGCACGGCGGCCGTGCAACGCTCACCCACGGCAACGCCGCAGCCGCGCAGGGAGATGACAGCCCCCCCCTCCTCCGGTCCCCGCACCACCACCCCCCGGCCCGGGCACCGTGCACCGGCCCGATGGACGGAGATAACGAAGAGCATCCCCCCCCCGCCGTCATCGCAGCCCGTCCCGCTCACCGTGTCGATCCGCGGCATGACGGCCCGGTAGCCGCCCATCTTGAACCGCAACAGGTTGTAGATGTCCTCGGGGTGGCCCAGCCATTTCTTCAGCAGCTCCATGGGGGCCGCGCTCATCCTCCCGCCGCCGCCGCCGCTGCCCCCCCGCCCCCGCCCGGTGCTTAACCGGAGCCGGGCGGGGCCGCCTCTGCCCCGCCCCCCTGCCAATCAGCCCGCTCGTCCCATCGCTCGGTGGGCCGGCGAGGCGCCTATTGGCCGAGACGCGCTCGCACCAGGGGAGCGCCAGCCAATAGGAAAGCAGCCGGGCTGGTGTGACGGCCGCCGGCCGGCGCTGACTGGGCAACGGCGCCCGCCGACACACGCGCGATGCCGGCGGAGCGGGAAGGCGGCGGCGGCCCGAACCGGGCGGCCCTCGCGCGGCCCCGCCGCCACGGAGACACCCCCCCCCCCCACCGAGGCCCGTGGGGTCCTGGGGAAGGCACCACCCTCCACCAGCCCCGCTCCACAGCTCCTTTCCCGCCCCTCCCCTCCTCAGGCAGCCCCCGGGTGCAGCCGGGCCCTTCCCGCCTCAGAGGTGAGGCGGCTGGGTGGGTGTCACCTTCTGTCCCTTTCCCTGGTGGCACTTCTCCTCTGGAGACACCCTTCAGGACCGTCCCGGCCTGCTGCCAGTCAGGGCGCGAGACCTGCGGCCTCTGCTAGCCCTCCGCGTTTGACCCAACCGTACGTCCTCCGCAGACAGCCAGCTGCCACCTCAGCCTTCAGGGTGCGAGGTTCAGGTTTTGGGGTTCTTTTCTGTGTTTTTTTGTTGTTTGTTTTAAACCAGCATTGAAAATACCATACCTCATTTCCAGGCCTTCGTTAACACCCTGCGGGACATGCTGAGAAGCAACATTAAACATCATCTTTGGCACCATAACCCCGTTAATTGGATTATTTGGCAATCCTGTAACCTGCAACCAACTCAAGGGCGTCGCTGTTCACAGAGGAAAGGCTGTGCAAGTCTTATTTGGGAAGCAGCCTACCACTGAGGTCTTCAGCTCCAGCATTGCCGGTTGATTTACAATCTGCCTTTAAATCCAGTTCCCATGAAAAGAGTTTTCCTGCTGAGCCATCCCTACAGCTGAGGAAGGGTGCTGGTACCATCCTTTAAAGGGCAGCACCAAATGCTGGAGTTTTCCTTTACATCTCAGTTTTATAACCAAGAAACTACCAGAAAAGACACACTGAACATCACCACTCCAGTTTTTATTTTTCACTCAAGTCAACAGTCTGTTGAAGTGAACCCAGATCCAGGGGGTCAGGACAGCGACAGCTTCTGACTACCACATAGACATACAGCTCAAAGGAGGGACCACATCACCCCTGTTTCCAAACATTTCTGCTTTCAATTACCATGCAGATCATGAGTTTTATGCAATTCCTGTCACAAACATAGTATTCTTGAATTAAAAAAAAAAAAACCACTGAGATCTGGAAATGGCAGTTTGCCACAAAACCGAAACCTGTGGGGGCAGACACCATGACAGGCAGGCAGCGACGAGCTCCACCAAGGCCTGCTGAGGTTTATTTTCAACCCTTGGAAGGAGGCAGCCGTTCCTGTAAGAGCTGACAGAGGGAACAGCCGCTCACTTTTAACCACACAGGTATTCAAGCTACAAGCAGAGGCAGGATTATCTAATACTGAATTAATCAAGCTGTTTAGGCAGAGGGATACAACTCTGCACTCCACCATAAGCCATTGCATCTGCACCAAGGTCAAGGGACAGGGTCACCTGAGACCACAGTAATCACCTGCTCAACACCCTATGCTTTTATTCACCATAGTCAGAACAGGGCGACCAAGACACCTCAGAACTGGTCAAACTATTTACACTGTTCACTGTGACAAAAAGAGATAGACATTTACAAGCACTTTCCTTTTTGCATCCAGAGGCACACAGTACTTCAGTGACTCCTGTAACCTCCACTGAGCACTCAACTCTGCCAACTCACTGTCCCTAGGGAGCAAACTCAACAGCCTCAAAGAAACCATGAAGCCCTTCTGGGACAACCGAGAGCATGGTTCAGAGACCACCTAGACACCTTCCAGAAAGGGAGGAACACATAAAGCCAGGTCACTCGGTGACCGGGGAAGGATCCCCATTCCCTGACAGCACCGCAGGCTGGCACTGAGGGCACCACCACGTAAGTCTCTTAAAGCCACCTGAGGGTCCAAGGGTTCCCTTCATCACTGCATGCCCAAGGGGACATTGCTCCTT
This sequence comes from Pelecanoides urinatrix, assembly GCA_013400755.1. Taxonomy (NCBI): domain Eukaryota; kingdom Metazoa; phylum Chordata; class Aves; order Procellariiformes; family Procellariidae; genus Pelecanoides; species Pelecanoides urinatrix. The sequence goes on from VZTQ01012232.1 coordinate 106,321, forward strand.
CTGGTAGATCTGAGGGTGCAGCCCTTTGCCATGCAGCTTGCTGTGCAGCCAGGCAGAGCTGAACTGAATGGCGTAGTCAAGCAGACGCTCCAGATCCGAGAGAGCCAAGGCAGAACCTTGTGTTAACGGATGGATCTTGGCCAGGTACAAGATCTCATTCTTAATGATGTTCCCTGGAAAGGGTCAGAAATAAGGAGACAATAAGGATATTTTTTATCAAGACAATGCAGACCTATGGCTCCAATCACTGTGACTTCTGCCTCAAGGATCACAGCTAGCAACACCATTCCCCGTATGAGAAGTGGCATACAAGGAGTACACTTACAGCTGGGATTGGACTGGAAGATAGTCTCTTCCCACTACCCCTGAAGCAGACCTTCCTTTATTCCACAGGTACAAGCCAATCCATAGTCACACACACAAAGACAGTTCACCGTGCTCACGTGGTGCACTCAAGCATCTAAAGCCTGTGGCTACAGACTGCAAGCCTTGTCCTCAGCAAGAGGACAATGTACCCTCAGCTGGATCGACCAGAATCCTTAAGGCCAAGGGATAAAAGGCTCAGACATGCAGCTCTGGATCTGTAGACATCCCACCCACCTTCCTCCATTTCTTGCTCTGCCGCTATAGCCTGGAACTCACCCAGTCCTGAAAAATATCTTTGGTCTAAGAGAATGTAGCAGATGGGATCAGGTGTGCAGAGGGCATCCAGCGCCCGGCCGCGGTGGAACTCCACAGACAGGATGTCAGAAGCAGGATCAGCCCTTGGAGATGAGCACCAGTGCATTCGGCAGTTGTAGAAAACAAGGAAGCCTCCGCTCTCAAAGTGCAGAACCAGCCTGGGAGAAGCAGAGAAGTTGAAGTCTCTCGCCAGAAACATCCCTGAGCCATTTGTTATATTCTGCTCTGGCTGAAGAGACTTGCACAGAAAGGAAAGAGCAGAAAGACAGCAGCATAGCAATGGTGTGAAAAACCACTGGATGGTGAGGAAAGAGCCTGTACACGAGATAAGCTTAGGGAGAAGCACAGTGAGCCCATGGAAAGCACAGGCCAACTAGTGTGGCCAGCAANTCTCATGAGAGCCAGGGAGACATCTTCAAGTTCCAGTCCCCCAACCCTGTAACCTAAACCAGCTATTCCTTCCCTGCAGCTTATCACTGCACGTACCTGTGTGCGCAGGGTCACGGCAGGCACTCCAACATACCAGGCCACCATCTTAATGCAAGGTAGCCTCGTTAATGATTTCAGCCAAGAAACTTAGTTGTGAACCCACACAACTTGTGGACAATTGTTCTTTCTGCTGCCCCATGGTCCCTAGCCAAGAGACAGCAGCAGGCAGAGAGATGTATCAGCATCTTAGCTCTCCCCAGCAGGCAAGCCAGATAACCAAGGGCTCCAGCAGTAGGGTCCATAGTCAGGGAAACTGATGCTCAAATTAGCACACAAAACTGACTATGTCTGAAGCTATTGGTGTAGAAATAAAGCGATCCGTCAAAAGATTGCAGGATGGGGGAGTGGGGAGTGTATCCCTAATAAATACACCACATACACAGGTGCCAGGAATTCACATTGTACATTATTAAACACTCAGGTTAAACAGCGCACAAGAGCAGAGTCCACACTATCTTCCAGTGTTTACCCTTTCCTTGTTCAGTACCCTTCCAGTGGGACTTAGGACGCCTGCGTTTTCAATGCACGGCTGCCTTTAACAGCATCACTCCAGCCAGTGATTCCAGCTGCCCTAGATGTGTGCTATTTACCCAAGGCTTTTTTTAAACATGTAATTGGGAGAAACTGGCATTTTCAGGGTATGTTTCAGTCTGGCATCCTAACAGTTCTCTCTTTGAATAAAAATCTTAACTGAGGTGGTACTATGATTCCCAGGCTGGCAGGCAACATGCATGCCAGAAGTGTGATCACTTAAAACAAAGGAGATAAAACACACAGAGACAGCAGAAAAAGGAAAGTATTAGAGAGGATGTGGCTGAGAGGAGGAAGGCGGCAACAAAGGGCAGAAAACCCAATTTCTTATGAAGGGTAGAAGAACATGCAGTACTAAGATAAAGTATGTCCAAGGAAAACCATGACCAACTGATACTGTTGGGAGACCTCAACATAGGAATACCCAGACAACAGTCTACTGTGGATTCACGCACACCCACTCATGCCATCCCTCATGCCTACTTATCTTAAGAATTAGCAGAGGAAAAAAGACAAGATTAAGAGCATTCCCACACAATTTTAGTTTGAGACAGAAGAGTGCCTCTCCAGAATGAGAGGCGGAGAGAAAGCAGAGTTTGTAAGGACTCTAGCAAATACCTGGGTGTAGGGTCTTTCCAGTCCCCCCTTTTATTGGCTTTGTTTGCTCTTGAGAACTCATTTGCCCGAATGCTGCCAAACAAACCGAAGTGGAAGCGCAGCCAGTTGCCCGGACCCTCTGCTGCATCTGGAGGTTCAGATCTTGAGTGCTGAAGTTCGTGCAGCTCCTCCTCCTGGGGATGTGTCTGTGGAGCACGAACCTGTTCTTGCCCTCCCTGGGCAGGAGAACTTGCCCCACTAGCAGCCTCTCTTTGCAGCACTGTCTCTTCTGCAGTTGGTCCTGAGGGACCTTCAGCTGCCACAAATGCCAGGTACAAGTTCTTCCCATGAACCTGAGAAAAAAGGTGGGATGTACTGAGGACCCACAAAACCTCTGGCTGTTTCCATACAAGTGACTATTTTCTGCAACCTTGTATAGATAGAAGGCTCATCACCCCACCCTGAACATGGGATTCGTTAGCATCTGAGCCATTCCCTTCAGAGCTGCAAGCATCCCTTCTTTGTCGACATGAAGCACATGGTGTTCAGATGCCACTCCAGTGTGAAGCCCTCCCAGAGGCTCCTGTCAGGCCAAAGAGACATTCCAGGACAGACACTCAGGGTTTCAAAGTCTGTCATCACTGTGTCTCATTTACCTCCCCACTTTGCGCTGGCCTCAAGTGTCTCACGCTAGGGTGACCTAACTAAAGGGTGGCTCTGAAGCCACAGGCTAGCCACAAATGACTGCTGAGCAGCTCACATCTTGGTGCCCAGCTGAGTCTATCATGTAATCAGAGGTGAGGCTGCACTAGCATTTGGTCAGTCAAGTCCAAATCATCATCTGAAGGTCAGGCAAGTGAAACCCCCAGCAGAACTGACCCAGTGTGACTATCTCACAAGTGCTCACAGCATAGACATTTCAACCCCGCCAGGTGAAAGCCTACCCTCTGGTATAAGGGAAGCAACTGTGCAAGTTCACAGCTGAGGGAAACAAGGCTGCTGCTTCTGACATCCACATACTGAAGAAATCAACTCTCATCTTCTACAGACAGCCCTCACCAACACCAACTCCTCATCCCTTGAGAGACACAGAACCAGTGCATTAGCATGACTGACCAAAACTGCAAATAGTTCTGGGCATCTCCTTGTCTAGCCACATCACTACAGCAGCCTCTCCTCACAGTAACCTTGACCTTTATTGGGCATGGTGGTGTTGAGTTGACAGTTGGACTTGATGATCTTAGAGGTCTTTTCCAACCTTAGTGATTCTACGATTCTATCTCAAACTTTGCAACACAGAGCAGTAATCCAAAATGGTCATTCACATCTCTTTGGCCACATGCACCTATTTTGTGGCTATAAACAAAGCCCGTGGTCTTCCTCAAACACAAGCCTGGTGTCGTTCTCAGGTTATGCACCTTCTGTGACCTTGAGGCAAACCACCATCGTCCTGCATCTGACTTGTCATGGACCAATTAGTTCATCTTTAGTACAGCTCACCTGGGAGTCCTGGAGCCTCAGGGCATTCAGGTCATTCACATTGATCTTCCGGCTGCTTCCCCCCACCTTGGCCACCACTTGTCCCACAAAAGGGGAGGTCAGCAGCTGGAATTTCCTCACCGACGGGCCCTCCGGCATCTCCAGCAGCTGTTGAGGGAATAGCAGGTCCTTCTCACACTTGGTGCCCTAGACTTGAAGGAAAGTTGCAGCTCAGAAATACACAAAACCAGTCAGAGGCTGAGCTCACCACAATCTCCTCACCCCCATTTTCCTCCTCAAGTCCCCATGGCAAAGTCCATGGAGACAAACAGGTTCATTTCAGGCCCAGGGAGGTGGGGGAATTTCCACCCTTGAGGATATTCATAATTCAATCAAATAAGGCCCCAAGCAACCTGCTTTAGTGGTAGTTTTCACCCCACAAGAAGGAATTTGCCCCAGGGATCTCCAGAAGTCCTTTCCTACTTCAGGTTCTCCTCTCCTTAAGAGGATCTTAAATTAGACTGTTTAGCATCCCTCTCCTCACTAGGAACACTCACCGAACTCAAATCATTCCCTCAATCACAACTTTGATGTCCCAGTACAAAGGAGGAACGCAACCTTACATAGATATTAATGAACCAGAACCAGCACAGGCTACAGTGAGCCATCCCGTTTCTGAATCAGCCACCAAGACAAGCACTGCTCCCTGATCGGCACTGGAGTTAGCTCATCCCCTCCCCTTACTTTACCAGCTGCTTGCCCCACCGACTGTAATGGCATGGGGCCAGTTAGGGAGCATTCATACACTCTACTAGCAGCATCTGGGATCAGAAGACTCTGGATGAGGGGGAGATGAAGCAGCTCCATCCTACAGCATCCTGTAGCTCCCTCCAGGAAGTCACACCAGTACATAAGGGGTTATTTCTGGCATGATATCCCAGCCACGTCACCTGCAGTTCTTCTGAGGACTTCTGCCAGGTCTGGGTGTACAAGAAAGCAGGCTCTGGGACATGGAAAGCGTGGTTTGGCTTTCATCCCACAGGGCCAATCCCCCCTGCAGACTAATCCCAGAGACCAGCACTGACCAGAGGCTCAGCTTCAAACTCCACAACACTCGGTATGAGGCTCTGAGACAGCTTGATGTGAAAATCAACAGCAATCTTGTGCAAGGTCCCCCACCAGAAAAGGCATTCCCACCTCATGCTGGCATCTCAGCTTCTCCACTGTCGGGGCTAGTGCAGATACAGCAGCCCACGCTTGCATCAGCTCAGAGCAACTGTGAAACCAAAGCCTTCAGTGCCACATGCTCCTGCCCCAGCCCTCCAACCCACCCCCTGCCACAGAACTTGTCCACTGAAGCTTTTTAGTCCAGAAGAGGCATTTAAACCAGCAGCCACACCCGTGGGTCTGTGAACAGCAGCGAGGCGTGGACATACCCTCAACGGGAGCGAGCTGAGCTTTATTCCTGTGTCTCCTAGGGCATGGGATAATTATTCACAGGCCTGCTCCAGTTTCACCCAAAAAGCCACATATTGTGTTCAGACTTTAGTCAAAAGCCAGTTGCAGGCTGGCTAGAGTCAGCTAAAGAGACACTCCTGCTGCCAAAGGCACCAGCAGCAACCTGGATCTCTGGGAGCAGTGTTTGGCCCCTGGACAAGTCATCCAAGGGATATGCCCATGCCCCAGGCCCTTTGGGTCTTACTCCTGACTATCTAGTCACCGGCTTTATGTCAGGCAGCACGGAATGAGCCCCAGAACAGCTCAGACCCAGAGCTCAGAACCCAAGGAAGCTCATCACCTGCAGAGCTGCACAGCAATGACTACTGCTGATTCAGTTCACAACAGGCTCATTGTCAGAGACTACAAGTGCTGAGCACTTTGTAAGGTTTTAATGCACACACTTCCCCCAGCTGTAGCCACTCTGGACAGCAGAGTAATGCTCCTCTTCAAGAGGAGAGCTTGCCCTTTCCCCCAGGACATCAGAAGAACCAGCATCTGCTGTCTCTGGTTTCCTCCTCCTCTCCATCGACCTCCCTACTTCAACTTTTCACTCCAAACCTACTTCAGCCTCTTCCAAAATGCTCCCCCCTCCAAGAAGGAAGAGGAGGACAACAAGCCCCAGCTCTCTGCAGGGCATGACACCCATCTCCCCAAGAGCACGACCACTGCACCCCAGAGCTGTCCCAGCAAGCCACCTGAGCTGGTACCACTACAGGTCTGGGGCAGGGAGCCAGGCCTCCAGGAGAAATCCTGCCCAGGTATGGGCTCATTTCCAGTCCTTGTGCTCAGATAGAAGCCAGGGACCCACAACAGGACATAACAAGGACAAGGCTGTCCGGCTCATCCACCTCAACCCAGCTTTACCTGCACACCCACACTACCAGCTCACCTGTGCCCACAGACTGGAGCCCCACATCCCATTGTGGAGGAAGCCCCACCGTGGCTTCACACCCCTGCACAAGGCTCCTGCAGGGACAGCCCTGACCCTCCACATGCAATTAAGGGAGCACAGAGCTCACCATCTTCTTGCACTCATCCAAGCATCAACTTGCAGCTCTCTGAAACAACTGAGCCCCAAGTTCCCTCNGCACTGGTGTCCAGGGACTGGTTGGACTGGGAAGGAAGCTAGGCACCCCAGGAGGAAGGTTGGGTGCTTGTAGGGGGGCTGTGCTCAGCCACCGCTGCCCTCTGCACAAGCATAGCTCTGGCTGGAAACGTGATTTTGGCTTAAGGGCGGTGTCTCTGAGCTCAGCTGGAAGTTATTAGGCTGAACAACACCCTATTATGCAAAACCTTGTTAGTGAGCAGACTAAAAAGATAAGTCACAATGGTATTAAAGTGCTCTGAGGAGCTTTTCCCCTCTCCACTGTGCTAGGGGGATTCCTGCTGCATGGAAAACATATTGGGTGCTTTTCTCCCTTTGTATTAAAAACGTAGAATCATACAATGGTTTGTTTTCGGAGGAACCTTAAAGATCGTCTAGNAGTGGAGGCAGTCTGACCACACCAGAGCACTGGGGAAGGAAGAATCACCCAACACCTTCACATGCACTGTACAGAGCCCCAAAGTGGGCACCCATAGCACGCACCCCTTGAGCCCCACATCCCTGCATCCAGCCCTCAAGCCACTGCCCTTCCCAGCTCACCCTGTGCAGGCATCTGGAGCAGACCACGCAGCCTTTCTCCCCTACTTCATTGCCCCCCTTCTGCTCCTCCATGCTCCAGAACCCCTCCTCTGCTCCCATCCAACACCCCCAGCCACCTCCCACAGCAGCTCTACCCTCTCCCCACCCACCCTCAATATCATCTACACCCAAAACCCTTCCACCCACCCACTTTTATAGGGGAGGAGGACCCTCCACCCCCAAATAGCAGGGGAGAGCCCCAATTGACTGGTATGGGAGGAATGGGTGGAGTTTCAAGTGCTGGCCACACCCATCCCCCACCCCCACCNTTGGAAACAACGTCCAGTCTCCTGCAATGACTCATTTTTTGGGAATCCCGAAGTCTGAGCAATTAATTTACCAATGATTTTGCCTCTCATGAGAATCTAATTTGGAAAAACATTTCCACCATGAGGGTGGTCAAACACTGGAAGAGGAACCCAGAGAGGTTGTAGGGTTTCCGTCCTTGGGGATATTCAACACTTGACTGAACAGGGCCCTGAGAAACCTGATCGAGTCCCTTCTGATTTAAATTACTCTGTAATTCTGTCATTATGAGCTCCGTAGGACAGGACCCATTGCACCATTGCTTCTCCAGGTGCACTTCATATGTGATCACTTACCCCCAGCCCTCTCCAAGAAGCCCACGAGGGTAGTCAGAGTCAAGCAGCAGCCTTCTGGTTTTATTATCATTGTTTTATTTCCATTAGTTCTAAAGGTGTAGAAGTTACGTGGATTGGTAGCCATACTACATCATAATATATATTTTTTTACATCTTTAAATAATTACAGCTTGTTCAGTTGGTTGGTTTCCCTCTCCCCCTTACAAGTAAGTGTCTGTTTCCATGGGACCTTCCCAGGTGACCTGGAAAGCTTCAAACTTTATACATGGGGAGAAAAAAAGCAAAACAAAACACCACCCCTGACATAGTCACAGCTTCAATGTTATATTAAGAGTTGTTGATCGGTTTTAAAGCTCCCTTACAATATTCCTGAGCTCCTCCTGATTGCACCCTCTCCAGCCAGCCCATAAGATTGCAAGTGAAATATGGATCTCTTATGATCAATTTACAAAGGAATAACTGAAGTGATTCAAGATATTGCACTTCCACAAAGAGGAAAGACATATAGAAATGGTTAAATGACCTTTCTACCCCTCCGGCTCCCTGTCCTGATTCTCAACTGCCCATCTCACTCTGGTGACCACTGAGCCATTGCAAAGGTCTGGTTTGGCACAATCAGATCTTGTGCTGCAAACCCTTCGACATCAAAATTTGCATGTGTGATTAATGATAACCTCTAAGGGAACAAGTCCCGCAAACGCATTGATATACGTGCTTAAGTGTTTTGCACTGGGCAAAACACTCCTCAGGGCAAGGATAGTTCTCGGTCCTGCATTTGTGTAGGACCTGGCCTGGTATGGTCCTCACTAGGTTCTCTAGCTATGCTGCGATGAAATAAATTATTGCAATAATAGCAATAATTATCTTGCCTTAAAGAGTCTCTAATAGTTGTGTCTAATTTCCTTAGCAAAGCAGGCTCTAAATGCCATCATGGGAAGGAAAGCAGAGCTCAGATGGAACCCAGAATTTTGTAGGTAAGCTGCCCCTCTTGTTGGAATGAGCTGAGTCTCCTGAAACTGGTAGCACTTTTATCCTCTCGTCCTGTGAGTATCTATTTATCTGCCACTTCTGGTGTTTGTCATCCTGCGTTGGCCATCCCAGCTCCTACCTACAAGAAGGGGCTCTGGGTGACTCCTGGGCTTGGAAACAATGTCCAGTCTCCTGCAATGACTCATTTTTTGGGAATCCCGAAGTCTGAGCAATTAATTTACCAATGATTTTGCCTCTCATGAGAATCTAACATTAATTTGGAAAAACATTTCCACCATGAGGGTGGTCAAACACTGGAAGAGGAACCCAGAGAGGTTGTAGGATTTTCATCCTTGGGGATATTCAACACTTGACTGAAAAACCTGATCGAGTCCCTTCTGATTTAAATTAGTCTGTAATTCTATTGTTACAAGCTCCCTAGGACAGGACCCATCTATTATGTTGTGTTTGTACCGCATCTAGCATGACGGTGCTCCATCTGAGGTCAACCTCTCACCATCTTGATATCAGTGTTGGCCAGAATATGGCAAATGCTCCTGGACCGACAATAGCTCTACAGCAGTTTTGAGTGATTGAAAAGAACAACAGAACCAGGCGTATCTGGACTTCTACTGTTTGTGGTGCAAAAGAGGGGACAAAAGATCTAATTTCTACCACTGAAGAGAGCCAAGTTGTCCTCACAGTCCCCAGAGCCTCACCTTTTGAAAGCAGACATCTTGTTCTGTTATCAGGGTCCTTGTAAAGGCTCCTCACTGTGTTTCAAGAATTATTTTTAAGGCTTTGAGGAAGGCTGAGAACCAGTTAACAGATCTCTACCATGGTCATTTAGATAACCTGAGGGAGCATAAGGCAAGCTTATGTCCTGCAGAGGTTTTCTCCTCATGCATTGCAAGCAGACTTCTTCATGGCATCTCAGAGTGTGTTTTAAGGGCAGGAGAAAAATTCAGCCAGGGAGTTTAGCTTTGAGGGCAGTAGGAGGAGCACGGTAATAAGGCAGGGTAGACAGAGCCTCTGGGAGCATCCGTATGGAAAGAGAAATGGGACACATGGTTGGTCTGGACTTTAGCTCCTCTCCAGGAGGCCACCTGCTCCCCTCCCTCTCAGGTTGTCCAGGGTGGTTCTAGGTATCTCAAATGTGTGCATGAGCCAAGTGGCGTCTTTGTGGTTCATGCTTCTCTGTTATGATCAGGAATTCACAGCCAGATCCCAAGAGAGCTCAATTGCCATTTACAAAGGAATATAGTTCAAGGAGGAGGCTGGCTAAAGACCTGCATGCCTGGGGAGAAACGCCTTTATGTTTTCACCCCAAATTCATATTTTTAGGTGCTATTTCTGGCCTCTTCTCTGCAGCCTACCAGGCCTGAGCAGAATCACAGAATTTCATTTATTTTTATTCATGTTTCATGAATGTCTTTTCCATGTCTGTAATTAACACTAATGAGGCTAGACTCTGCATTAGCTCAGCAAGACAAAGTGGAAACTCTGGTGCAAACACCATCCAGCCATTCCCATGGCATCGCTGCCATGGTGTTATTCTCTGCGGAGTGCAGAGGCTCTGTCACCCCTCCAAAACCCTGCAAATCTGAGTAACGCAGAGCACAGGGGATGTGGAAGGGTCCAGGTCTCTACCGTGACTCCAGTCCCAGTCTTTATCACGACCAGTCCAGTTGAATCCTTCTCCTTAAAGAAGTTTTTCTACCATCAGGAGGAAAATGGCGACTTCAAACAAAGACAATACAATGCCATTCTTCTGCTTCAAACGTGTATGTGGCTTTTCTCTTCACCAAGCCATGTATCTTGGTGTTTGGGTGGAAACACTCTTTGTAGGAATGTTAAACAGTGGGAGACAGAGGATGGCACATTTGGGAGGGATGCACAATCCCTCTTCTAGCTTTTCACTCGGTAGTTCCGTACTCGAGTTCTGAATGCAGGGAGGAAAGAGAGGAGCTGGGAAGGCAAGAAGAGTAACAGAGTTTGGGAGTGGACAGAAACAAGAGCAGAGAATCCTGTAGGATGAGGTCTCCCAGAAATTCTCTGCCTGGACAGACAAAGCTGTCCCTCCTCAGAAATGTTGATGCAAATGTCATGGCAAGCGTCTGGTGAAGCATTCAGACTGCACCGGGGAGCTGTGGCATCTGCAATGGTAGAGTTTGTTAAGCACATGCTAGAGAAGGAGCAGTCAGGGCTAGGTTAAGTAGAACTGATCCCTTTGGGAAAAGGGAATGAGTCAGTGAGCTCTCAGCATCTCTTCCAACTCCATTTGCTAGGATTCCCTGGTTGCTGAGAGCCTTATGGGCAAGAAAAAACACGAGTCTTGTTTAATACTCATGCATGAATGGAGTTACGCTTCTCTTGCAGACAAGTCTATGCACATGCTTGGTAAAGAAAACAGCCCCTGCCTACCTCCATTAGAGGGTGAAGCCTTTGCTTGTTGCAAAAAGTGAAATCCTAAAGGGTTAGATGTGTGAAATGGTTATGAGCCAGTTGTTAGCGGGACGGTGGGCACTCACAGTACAGCTGAAAATAAATGACAATCAGATTTCATCAATGACATCTAAACCAACATAAAAGTATGCAAAATAATTAAATTAACTGTCTCAAAAGCATTAGAAGAGCATCTTTCACTTGCTGTGCTCTTGAATAATCTCTAAGCCTGGCTTGTAGCTATCCGTAAGGGAAGAGCCCAGCAATTTCCTCCAGGATTTGATGACCAATGTGGGTCTCCTCTACCTGCTTCAGAAGGTTCATCCTTCCAAAATCCCCCTTTGACTTCGGACAGACCTTCTCCAGGCTCAGCCAACAACCTTTTGGAAACACAGTCCCATGATTTTGTAATGATAAATAGGAAAGGAGTTACTATTAAATACGGACATTCATTAGATTTTCAGACCATTTAGGAAAATGAAGACAAAGCTCTAGATGTGTGAGCTGAGGATGTGTGTGGGGGAGGGTCTCTTTTTTTCTCTGCCCTAGGTCATATCAAATCCACTAAAGCCACCACAGCACATCTAGTGAAGCCTGTTCAACAAGGTGTTCTGGAACTGGCTCCATTTGGTGGAAGATCACTGAATTTGGGTAATGAGAAGAAAGTGGCATTTTCTTCTGGTCAGGAAAAGAACAGATGGTGACAGAAGAAAAAAAGTGTCTCTGTTCCACCATTGTCTGAGTCTTAAATGCCAGATGTTTTTAAATAAACAAAACTCAAGAACTGTGTCCATCTTTGTTTTCTGGCTATTTCATAGAAAGTGGTGACAATCAAATAGAGAGGCTCATTTAAAGTGGGAAAAAAGGCTTCACATCCATTAGTTACTTTGAGATTTGAGTCTTCTCTGTGTGTTTCATAAGAGCTCTCCTACACCTCATGGAAGTCCTCTTTACCTCTTTGCTGGACATCTCACAAGGGGAGAGAAGGCAGGAGAGCAGGGGAGGTGGGAAACAACATTGACTTGATGATTACGTGGCATCTTCTTCATTTCTCAAGCAAATTAGCCTGAAGTCCATGGGTGGAAGACCAGGTTATGCAGTTATGATGTCCCCGTGGTTTTCAGCTAACACCAGGCTGTTCCAGGAGTCCTGTTTGGAGCTGGTTTGTGGAGACTGGCTGATAGCTGACTGGTAAGCCTGTGGGGAAAGCTTCAGAGCTGAAATCGCAGGGTGAATAGATGATCCATGTCCGGACATGGCAGAGACTGAGAATGCCTATGGAAAAAGGAAAATCCTGTGAACAAAGCTTCAAACCATAGAGAACCCCATGAGTCCCTTTGTGGGAGCTGGTGCTATTGTAATAACATCTCTGCGGATTTGCTGTAGAGCTGCAGATTGCAGCTTATGCATGATACTTTGGACAGGCTCTTTCCTTCTTGTTCCAGACCCTGTTCTTTCCTATTACTGCATACAGGGCATCTTGTTCTCTTCTAAATGTCAGAAAAGATCATTTTACCTCCCAAGGCTTGAGATTTCATTGGCCTTGGGCTCTCCTAGCTTACAAATAGCCTCCTGTAGATTGCAGGGCACATAACAGTGCTGCAAAGTGCTGCAGGTGCAGGATCAGTCCAGCGCAACACTCAACCACATATGTTTTTTTCTCCAGGGATCATTTTGTTTAAACCTTGGAGTTCCTTGTATGAACATAAAAGGAGAGCAACTATCATATACCTCTGCCTTTTAATCGTGCCGTGCTATGAGGATCCTTAACCAAGGCACAGTTATTAAACCTGCAGACATTCGCACAGTTCAGCTTCCAGATCCGGGTGTTGCTCAGCAGGTTATGCACCTTGTGTGGATGCAGTGCTGGTCCCAAGACATCTAGTGGTGGATATGGTAAAGAGCACACATCCACCCTGCAGCTCTCTGTCATCGTGCTGGCTTGCTTTACCTTTGCAGGGACCCGACTCGGTTAGATTTGGGCTGTGTGAGTTTATTCTCCTCACACTGCATTTCTCATATCGCTCAACACACAGCCAACCAGTGCAGAGAAAGTAGGGTAATGTGGCCAAGTTTTCCCTTGCTCAAGACAAATCAAATCAAATCATACAAAGGTAAAGGGCAATTTCTTGCTATGGGACCTACATAGCTGCCCAGCTAGAAGGAATTTCATGTTTTCAACAAAGCTGCTACTTCTGGTTGTCCATTCAGAACTGCCACACATCATTAAAAAACCATATTGTGCTGTAGATATGGTGACAAGAATGTGGGGTTTTTCCCCATCCCAGAGGATAGATCTTTTACTGTGAACTCCTACACCCCTGGGTTGAAAAGAGGTTTTGAGGATGTTCCACAGAGGGTTATAATGTTGAGAGGGCACCATGTCTACCATTCTAGTTCCCATCTTTGTCCCACTGCCAGCATCTCCCCTCTGTACCTGAGAAATTGGGCTGGGGTGCCCATAATGAGATGAGAGCCCAGGTTCTGTTTTTATGGGGCGCATTTCCTCAGTGATGGTGGCACTGCTGCTGCTGCTGGTGGAGCTGGTGGTCGGAGTAAGGCTCTCGCTGCTGGATGGACCTGTGAGAAAGAAGACAGTAAACCAGGCTCTTCCCAAAGACCTTTCAGTACAGAGTTGTATCCACCTACACAAAGCTAGTATAGGCAAAAATTAAAAAAAAACAAAAATAGTCGGAAGGGCTTTCAGACATCCCCCATTTTTGAAGAATCAGCCCATTTTGTGGTTGGGTGTCTGACTCAGAGGACATGATGGTCAGAAACACAAGTGCACACATATATACACATACAACAAACTCCCTCGTTCAACACTTACCTGCTGGCGTCTTTGTTTTGTTAAGGTTCTTTGGCTTGCGCTTCCTCGTCTGAATGCCCTCTTTTCTCATTGCTAAAGGCCTTGGAACCTACAGACCCAAATATAAAAGCACATTGGTTTCTCTATGTCCATGTATGTCCTGTATGTCATCTAGAACGTGATTCCAGCTCTACCTTGTAGGCTCCATGAAAAACAGCTGATTCAATTGAAAGCAACAACAAGATGGAGCCCAAATTCACTGGTCAGCACTGCTGTGTGAAGAGATATGTCAAAACTACAACATGTGCATCCAAATGGGAATAGATAGGGTTTCCACACCATAGGTATAGAGTGTTTTAAGGCCAGAAGGAAACAGCAGCTCATCTGATTTATTTTCCTGTTTAACTCAGGGCAGAAATCGTCTTTCTAGCTAGGGACCAAGCCTGTGTGGGGAGACCTCCGTTAGGAACTGATCCCACTGAGATAGTCACCCTCATGGTCAGAAACACGCTGGGATTTCTAGAATAATTTGTTGGGTTAGGTAAGGCTTCCCCTCATCCACCTTGTCTTCCAGCTTTGACCTGTCTCTCATGAATGCTCTTCCATCCGCTCTGAAGCCCTGGAAATCCTTGAGAGCATGGATGTGTATTAAAAAACCGTAGGAGTAGCAATGAGAAGGAGAACGGGGGTTTGCTACTAAGCAGTCGCCAGGGTGTTGAAGACCTCTGTCTCTGGCGTGGGGGGTGGCCCTGTTGCCACTGACTGGTGGGAGGAGGACTGGAGATTTGCATCTTGAAGTCCTGCTATGCCTTAGACTCCAATAGGACTCTTGTAGATTTATCAGACATGATATATATACATTACTATCTGGACACCCGTGCAAGAAAAGTCATCGATCACTCCCATGACAAGTCTACAACCTAGTCTTAGCTAGGATCTGACACCCCGTGTGGGTGTCTTTGTGCTTCTGACTCAGATTTTTCACTAAAGTGCCTGAATTTAGGTGGGAAGAATCTGGGCCTAATTTTATTGGGGTTTAAGACTTGGATGCAAAGGGTAGCTAATTAGTATGTGAGAAATGCCCTGCATGCATCATCCCTTGCCAGTGTAAACGTTATAATGTTGAGAGGGACCAAAGCCCAGAGGGACAGCAGGAAAAACAGCTCCAGGAGAGCACTGAGTTGTGCAACGAACCCCATCCCCAGCTTGGTGCTATCGATACCCTCCCCATAAAGAGTAAAGATCAACGAAGGTGTTACCCCATGGAGCTTCATGTAGAGTCCGCAGGCGTTACAGACGGGCTCTCCCTCGGCATTTCTGCGCCAGAGCGTGGTGGTCGTCGTGTGGCAGTTGGCACAAGAGAGGCCGACGCGGCGGGAAGCCGACTGCGAGAAAATGCAGAGGAAGAAAACACATCAGCCCTCCACTGCTGCCACCGGCAGCATCTCAGATCCCAACGAGCTCGCTCCAGCGCGCCTCAGGTTTTCCTCTCCTCTTGCCACTCTTATTTCTCTGCCTTTTTCTCTTCTCACCTTGCTGCATAACACAGTTGCCTTTTTCTTCCCCTCTTGTCTTTCAGCTCTGCTCCACTGCCTTTCCACTGTCTCCTGCCTGCCAGCACTGTGCAGACATCTCAGCTGTCCTGGGACATCTCAGATGGTGCCAGAGACATCACCTGAACAGAGCCCCAGATCTCCAGCAGCTTAGAGACCCGCTACACGTGCACACACCTACACTAAGGTGTCTGGATCTCAGACCGTCCTGCCCTTTCATGCTCCCAAGCCCTTCACCTTCCAAGCATCATGGCATATCCCAAGAAGACATTATCAATGCCATGAATGTTACATACTCCTTGCTGGCTTTGCGTGATGTTGCTCGTGAGGCTTGAGGGGGAGATAAGAAAAAGAGTGCTTCCAGCAGCATCGTCTTCCTAAAGATAAAGAGGGATAATTAATAGGAAACCACACTAACGAAGCAGTACAGGGAACAGGCCTTTTGAAGTTCCCTTTCTGGGTCAAGTGGTTTAGCCAGGCTCAAAAGGCCACAGGATGAAGACAATGGGCTTGAAACCATATAAAATACCAGTTTTGAGCTTGGAAGCAGAGTGGGAGGTGGGGGAAGAAAAAGCCACATCCTCCACACCTGCCTGACTCTTCCCAGCATCCTTCAAAGCTCAGGTCTGAAGAGGCTGAGGATAAAGTCAGGATGGGCTGGGGTCAAATTCCCTCTTTGATAAACTGGGGACTGAACAGAAGTGCTAGAGCTGTGTGAAGATGCCTGTTCTCGCTGTGCCTGATGAGGAGCCTATAGGGAGGAGATCTGGTGGTCTTGGACATCTACCAGCTCTGCAGACCCAAACAGCATAGCTGGCAGCTGTGTAATGGGGTGAAAGCCTGGGAGATGAGGACCTGGCAGCTACCAGGGATTTCCTCTGTGATCTTTGCCACAGCTTTCTTTCTGTGTCTTCTCCCTCATTATAAAACAGGATCAGTTTTAAATCTACGGCAGCAGGACAATAAAAAGTGAAATTCAAGTACTTCTTAAGACTTTGAAAGCACCCTTTGGTGCAGAGAAACCAAACACTGCTTTAGTTGTAACCTCAACATGCTTTAGCTTCAGTCATCGGCCTTTGTAAGTGGACCGAGAGCTTAAAAGAGAGCTTGTAGCAAAGGCAAAGATATTCCCTTTCAGGGCTCTCTGGCATATCGCAGTCTCCGAAAAAAGGGGTTACACAGTGACAGATTAAACCCAATCACTTACACTGAATATATTTATTCAGGTAGACCAATTGTCATTACTTTAACCACACCCCTACACTGCATCCCTAGACATATCCTCCTTTTCTTCATGGAAATTCTGTTCCAGAAAAAAAAGCAGGAATTTGGCCGTTTTTGTAAGATTTCCAGATTGCCAACCGCCCAGCCAAGGGGCAGGAACGCATGTACAGATCTGCATTTATATTTCTCATGGGGTTTTCCAAGCCTTACCCCAAGGCTGTGCAGAGTTAAAAGTGTGCATTGTTGCTTGCTCCAAAGGACCAACCCTGGCACCCAACGGGCCATTCCTGACTACACAGATGTGCTCAAGGATAACCAGTAAATGAAACAGGGCAAGGGCCTGGGTGCCAGGGTGCAGAAGCTGCCTGGCTCAGTCAGTGCAATGTCTAAGAAGGGGTTTTCACAAGAGGGCGCTGGGTGGCTGTGGCTGGTAGCAGCGCTCAAGCTGCCAGTGTCATTTTTGACACTTGCAGGGGATGGCTGGGTTTGAGCACAGACAGGTCTGGGCGATGCAAAGGGCAGGGCAGGTTGGGGATGGAGCCTCATGGAAGACAAGGAGTGGGGAAATATGGCCCTCAGGGATGGGTTGCTGGCTCTTTGCTGCTTGGGGTCCCGATGGCCTCGTGTCCTGGGGCCCAGACTACAGAGACCTTCCCAAAACCCCTCACCAAAATGGGCAGGGACAGGTAGATTATCAACACCGAGATGTTCCCATCCCCCAGGTTCCCATACCCCATCCTGACCCCATAGGCTTTGGGATGCCCTGACCTGCCCCACAAGTCACCCAACGGAGCCGGGATCAGGGTATCCAGAAAAGGTGGCCGGTCGCCATGAAGCAACCGGAGAATAAGGACCCTGAGGGTAAGAGAAGATGGACTGGTGGTGTGGTGGAGCTGGAAAGGGTTTCCATTCATCCTAACATGCCTACAGGGATACTAAAGCAAAGATTGGCTTTTGCTAAACCGACACCACGGTACTGCCCCTGTGTTCCACAGCCCCTTCCACCGCCTGGCCTGGGTGTCTGCAGAACTGGTCTGGACAGTACAAGGTCTTGGAGTGTACCAAGCACAAGACAATCTGGCTTATTTTGGAAACTTGGACCAAAACCACCTAGGTTGGGCAGATGGGGACCCAAAGAGTTGAAACACCCCTGGCATTTCCACCTAGCCGAGGTCTTTTTGCCTCATCCTCACACACAACCTCGCCCCACATGCGTTATGTGATCTTGACTTACCAGCCTCCTCTGAGGTTTGAACAAGGGCCGGTTGATGCCATTCATCTTGTGGTAGAGCCCGCAGGCGTTGCAGAGGTAGTGCCCCGTGCCGTCTCTCCTCCAGAGCGGGGTGGACATGGCTCCACAGTTGACACATTCTCGCCCCTCTGAATAATCATCAAAAAATTCTGCTGCCATGATGGGAAAGAATGGAAAAGACTTGATTAATTAGGTGGCTGTACATTTAATTTCTGGTCTGGTTCTCAATATTTGAGCCCAGAAGTGACATTTCAAGAAATCACAAACATTCTGATTTTATAGGGTGCAAGAAACAACTCTTCCTTTCTCAAGGAAGCCCCTGGGATTATTGGGAAGAGGAACCCCTTTCCCTGCCATACAGTGTTGGCTGCAAGACTTCTGTGGCAGCAGGGATGTGCTGGGACACAGATACAAGGAGACAGAAATAGAAACCTTCCCTTCTGCTCTGACGTTATCCAATTTTCAAGATTGGACATAGCCAGGGCAAACAGATTGGGGCGGGCGAACAGCCGTGTTTACAATCAAGACAAATTGCCTGCAACCACGGACAAACACAAGCCCGGACCCACGAAGCAGAACTGCCCAGAGACCAGACAGCGGCCTGGGCATCTCTCAGTGGGGCTCAAGCAAGTGTGGGCAGGGAAAGCCGTGCCGGCATGCCCTGCTCCGCCGCAGGACTGCTCCTCACCCTGCCCATGGCAGCTCCCACCCAGCCCCTCCGCAGAGAGGAATCGCTGCGGAGTGCCGAGGGGGAGAGACGTTCACGTGCCTTCGCCCTATTCTCTGCGGGAGAAGCATCTCCTGAGCTGCAAGAATCCACACGTACAACCCCAGCCGAGGCTGTCAGCTAACAGACATCACTGGGCATTCACAGGTGTCAGAGCCTCAGCTTTTGATGCAAATCTCCATCGTGCTTGATGTCACTCTCCAGGGCTTGGTGCATTCACCCACCACGTTCCTGGTTCACCCTCCACCAGGGTGAGGACAACTGCCCTGGGCTGGGCCAGTCCAATCCCTCTGGCTATGGCAGGTCCATATCATCTGCAGTGTAGTGCAGAGGTCAGCACAATGCACCCCGACTGCATCATCGTTCGGAAAGACACAGGTCAGCTCACCCTTGGATACAATGCCCTCGAGAAGCCAAGAACTTCACCTAATAAAATATAAGCATCAGCTATAAGCCTTGCTGAGATGTAAATATATCTGCAACCAGCTGTCATGGCCCTTGAAAATGTGCGTTCCTGATGGTGATCCCACCTGGAGAGTATCAACTATTGAGTTCAGCTTGGGGATGTGTTTCTTCTGTTACAAAACCATTCCTTCCTGCACATGGACACGTTCTGTTGTGGGCACCAGAAAGTGAACACTAGATGGTAAAATAATGGGGGAGAAGAAGAAAACTACAAATGACAGCAAAGGGCTCCATTTTAGTCTGGAGAAGAGGAGGCTGAGGGGAGCCCTCATCGCACTCTACAACTACCTGACAGGGGGTTGTAGCGAGGGGGGGTCGGTCTCTTCTCCCAAGTAACAAGCGATAGAACGAGAGGAAACGGCCTCAAGTTGTGCCAGGGGGGGTTTAGGTTGGACATTAGGAAACAATTCTTCACTGAAAGAGTGGTCAGGCCTTGGCACAGGCTGCCCAGGGCAGTGGTGGAGTCCCCATCCCTGGAGGTATTTAAAAGACGTGTAGATGAGGTGCTTAGGGACATGATTTAGTGGGCATGGGGGGGTTGGGTTGACAATTGGACTTGATGATCTTAGAGGTCTTTTCCAACCTTAATGATTCTATGATTCTATGATTACTTAGTGTAGCCTGGGAATAAACCAGGCTGCTGAAAAAATTCCCAACAAACTACAGTGCACAGGAGGCGTTTGGAGGATGGCAAGAGCTTTGCATCAGGACCTTCAGCCATTACAGACCAGCATAACATTGTCTCTTAAAATGTTATTTTGCATCTTGCTATATTTTGTGCTTGTCCACCTGCTTGTTATACGAGTATCTCAGCTTTCTGCTGGAAGATAATAGTTCCCCAAAGAGCAAACCAACAAAATTTGACTTCTTGCCGATCTGTGTCTCAATCCCGTGTGGGTTCTCTGAGATCTAATAAGGGTTATGTTCAAACATCAGCCTTATTTTCTCTTTTCTCCAGACTATTTTTGGAAAATCTGTAGGAAACTGCATAACCATGAAACAGCCAAAGGATTAAAAAATTACTAAAGCGGCGCCAGTAAGCAGAGACACAGAGGAAGATTCACGTGAGCCTAATTCTCCCTAGAAAACCAGGCTAAACATGGCAAGAGATTACACCGTGTGGCCATGGGGAAATACTAGAAAACAGTAAATAAGGGTACCCAAGGGGCTCTGGAGCCAGAAAAGAAGGAATCCAGTATCTTGTCAGCAGCTCAGGAAGATCTCGTTACCTTTGAGCAATTCTGGTGGTTTACGAAAGATGGGAATCCCTCCAGGTGATTTTTGTACACGTGGATTCAGTGATACTGTAACCATAATGCCTCCCTTTCCCCTTTAAAATCACCATTGAGTCACAGCCAAAATCTAGATCAAATAAACTTCCTTTGAAAAGAGAAGGGATTGGAACAGCTGGTCAGGAAAGAACTAATTTCCTTGAAAAATCTCCAAGAAGGAAAGCATTTAGCTATTTTTTTCATCTTAGAAGTTGTTGAGGTGCTTGATTATCATTTTCCAAAGACAAAGTCAAATTATTTTCACAGCAATTTTTGTCCTGTGAGAAAATTCCTTCTTCTTTGAAAATAATTCAGTGCAAAATT
The DNA here is from genome assembly GCA_013400755.1 of Pelecanoides urinatrix. Classification (NCBI taxonomy): domain Eukaryota; kingdom Metazoa; phylum Chordata; class Aves; order Procellariiformes; family Procellariidae; genus Pelecanoides; species Pelecanoides urinatrix. Next base: position 126,926 of record VZTQ01012232.1, read on the forward strand.
GTTAACATAATCCAGGGAGAATTTAGCAGAGCAGAGGTAGTCCAAAGGTAACAGTTAAAACTTTTGACTCATTTGAGTTGTGTCTGTGACTAATGACAAAATATCATCTTTCCTGGAGATCTTTCCACCAGAAAACCAAAATCTGAAAGTTTTTAATCAAAGAAAAAGGACAAAATTCCTAACAGTCCCTCAGAAATGTTAAGAGTTGGACTAGCTCTTGTATAAGAAGGTCCCTCAAAATAGGTATGATAAGAAGAAATGTCAAGTATGGGTATACTTCTTTTTTTTAGAAAAAAATGGAAGATGTGGAGTTGAAACCAGGCTCTTGTTTTCTGACAATAGTCAAATTTGCTACTGAATGTTGAGTATTTCTTAAGAGTTTGTGTAACACCCAGCTCCACTATCCACATTATTTTCACTGTTGGTTTGTAATCAGACATCCAAAACACTAGTACAAAGCAGTCTTGAAACCTGTTCTCCTTTTTCATCTGTATTTGAGCTATATTCTTCACTACTTGTTTGGTGGTTTTGGTTTGGTTTTTTTTTTCACTTTCCATGGGTTTTGGACTGGAGCTTCTCTCTTACTGGTTTAAGTTTCCAAAAGTCTTCTTCTACTTCCATAGTAAGAGCATTTGTGTGATTTTTCCCTCTCAGCCGCAGACAAAGGTGATCCTTGTGAACCTTAATAAACAGGAATCACTGGTGCTTGAGATGGGGAAGGAACAGACTTTGTTCCCAGGGCACACTGAGGCTCCAGGCAATGGGTGGCTCTCCCTAATCCCAGCCCTGATGGGGCGATATCAGATGGGTGCGTCCCTTGCGTGCACCACTCAGTGCTGAGTCAGATGACATCTGCAGAGTGCAACCTCATTAAAATCATTCCTGGAGCCCCGACAGAGCAGAGGGAGCTCCTTGACCTCAAGAGATCTTACCTGGAGGAGAAACATCCTCTCCTGCTTCAAAGTATGCTTGATGATGGCAAAGGATGTGTTTTGGACACTACTGGATACTGGCTCAGAGAAGGTGATGTAGGCTCAGGGCATGCCCTTTAGTGAACAAAGGGCATTTGGGCCCCAATGAAGAAGTAGAAGGCAAAGGACTGGATTTCTTTCTAAAAGAGGGGCTATAATTTCACAGCATCACTAAACTCAAGGATGAAGTTGCCGAGGGGAGCTTTCTGAGCTGACCTTCTGGCCACACAGCTGAGACATCCCAGCTGCTCTTGAAAGCCTGAGGGTCTACAAAATAATGAGAAAGCATCACCTGAAGAGCTGCAGCCCTTGCAGTTTGATGTGGGTGGGTGTCCAAGACCTGGGAAACCCAAACGTTACCAGGGCTCAGAGCCCACAGGAACCGCAATCCACCGGCGGGCTGGCCTATGTTGGGCATGGAGGTCACTGGGCTTCAAGTGCACTAATTGTTTAATTTGCGATTGTTATTAATAATGGGGATTAAGGAGGCTCCCCAGGAAAAAGCAGCAAAGTGTTTTCTTGGCTTCCGTCTCAGGGCTGGAGCTCTAAATCCTGGCATTATGTGATCCCTTGACACTTATTCCTTGTACTTAGCAGCCGGGAAAGGAAACGTTTATTCAGGCAGCAAATTGCCCAAGCGGCTCCCAGCGGGCCCTGAACAATGCGGGGGGAAGGAAAGGCTCCCCCAGTCGTACTCAGGGTAATAATTTCCGTTTTGTGGCACAGGAGCCGCTGTCTGATAATGGAGATTTATGGGTCCATCCGGTGACCTCTGTAATAGCCTTTCTGCTGGAAAGATTTACTCCCTCTCCCAAACCCAGGTATGGCCAGGGTTGAGGAAAGGATAACGCTTGCTGGTTAGGCTGAGAAGGACATCAGCCCATAACTGGAGCGGCCTCATGTGTGCTGAACAGCCTCATCTTCTTTGAACATACAGCTCCCCCAAGTGCCTTTGCCCAGCCCTTATCTTGGATAATATCAGTCTTGGGATCAGTCATGAAAGCAGATCATGAAATCTTGCTGAATGACCCAGCCGGTGGAGAGGGTGGACTGGGTCTTGTCCCTGACCTGGTCATTGGCTTGCTGTGTAAAAGGAGATCTTTTTCCCCTCACACCTACAGTTTATGAGGACTGCAAGGTCCCCAGGGCAGGAAAAGTCACTTGTGTGTTGCACAACAGTCTCCTAATCTTGGGTGAGGCCTTGAGCATGCTAATGTCAGAAATACATTCCACAATGGGACATTCAGTCCCCAGGGAGCCAGGAGCAACTCCTAAGCGGGGCACTGGGGTCTGGTAGGGAAAAAACAGTCTTGGATATGGCCCTTCATGGCTCTTAGTCATTGGGAGTGGTCCTTCACATTGACCGCCAAGTCCACAGAGATCAACCGGTACGGACAATGCAGGGCTCAACAAGAAATCAGATCTGAGCACCGCCAGCCAGCCCACACCTTTTCCAGCATGGCTAGGACATGACAGCATCTCTGACCAAGGACCACCCAAAGTCTGACTATTTTTGCCTTCCCAACCAGGAGAATCAGATAGCCTCTCACAACCAAGTCAGCTGGAGATCAGAGGGAGGTTGCCCAGGGCTTGAGTCTGAAGAGTGGCTTGAACTGCCTTCTCTGGGTCTCTCCCCTGTCTCTGCAAACCCCAACTTTGCCAGCCTGACAGCATGCCCATTCCTAGACCTTCTGGACTTATTTGGGCTTTTCTTTAGCAACCCTAAATCTGTTAAAGTTGGAGAGATCATCTTGAACACGTAAACCTGATGGATCAGGGCCCAAAAGAATAGCAAAGCACCTGCGATAGATTTTGAATCCTTCCGTTCAGAGCCAACAACCAGTTTATAAGTTTCTGTTCCTAAACCAGCCTCTAGAAGGGGACAACCCTCCACTGGTTTGGGTCAGACCCTGTTGTTGCTGCATGAGAAACAACAATGAGGTTGTCTACCTTCTTCTGCCCTCCAGTCCTCTCCTGCCTTCACCCCCTCTGGGTGAAGAGGAATGGAAAGAGACATCCATTAATATAGCACTGGAGCTTTGTTTACAGCTGGAGGGATATTTAATATCAACATTTCCCCCTGCAAAAGTGTCTTCTCAACCCAATGAAGCAACTCAGCAAAGGAGAAGCTGTCCTTCAAACACAGCCAGGCACTTACAGGCTCTAAACAGACCCTGAGAGCAGTTTTCCCCACAGAGAAGCAGTTTCCTAAAACAATTTGTTATGATAAGAGGTGAGAGCCACATTCCTGTGTATACACGAATCCCAGATGGACTCTCAGGGGCACTTGCAGCTGAGGCAAAGGACACTGGCCCCTCGGACACATGGACACCCTGGGATCCCACCCAAGATACCCTCACCTTCTGCTTCAAGGCACAGCCACCACAGCATGGCAGGGGAACACAGAATTTGCCTTTCCCAGCTGCTCGGGATGGTTTGTCCCAAATCCCAAGATTGTTTCCATTAAAAAGTGACAGGGTGGAAATCCTTCCTACAGTTCAGGCCTTTAGGGGTCCTTTTACTAAGTGTTTTGCTGCAGCTAGTAGAGCTGAAAGTCACATCTTCTATTTCTTTTGAACGGGTTGAGATGCTCCCGTGAATTGCATGACTCCAGAAGCTGAAATTTCAAGGGGAAAAACCCACCAAAAGGTTTCTGGTCAGATCACAGCAGTTAAAAGTGCTGGTTGGTCCAGTACCGTGGCAGAGCAGGGCTGAACTGGAAAGGAAGACAGCAGCAAAAAACAAGGAGAGACAAAAGTAGAAGGGGCAGGGAGCAGCTGTAAATAAAAGAGCCCAAATTTATGCATGGGAGAGATTTGTAGCCAAAAGAAAGCTGTCAGGCAGCCTTTCCTTTTTTGATGGGGACATCATCAGCTTGACACACAGACTGGGATCAGAAAGCCCGTGTGCATTATCTTACCCTTGAGATAATGGAGCCGAGGATGTTTCTGTAAAAACAGGTTCTGCCCATTGGCTTTTTCTCCCCTCCTTCTTCTCTGCCTGTTTTCCCTTTGACAGAATTTGGGGGAAATTCATCCAGCGCCCCACTATTTTAGAGACTAATGAGACCTAGACACGGGGGGAGCAGGACAGTGCCTGTTTGAGTAGTGCCCATCACTGGGTTGGTTGCTGGTGGGAATGTGGCTCCCTACTCTCTTCTGATCTGGAGTAACAGGCGACATCACCTGCGTGATTGCTGATCTGCAGGAAATGGAGAAGCAGGTAAATTCCCTACGCTTAGCCAGAAACACAGTTTCAAGCAAAATGCATCATTGTGCAGCTTCACAGAAATGGCTCGATGCTGTCCCGGAATGTTTTGGGGGTTATCTGACACGTCTACGGTGGAGAAAATGGTTGGTTACTCAGTTGACTGCCTAGACCGAATAGCTTTCCCACTGCAAAACTAAAGACCCTACTTATTACTTAGGAAACATTCAACCTATGATCTGGCTAAGCCATGTGCTGCTTTCAAAAAGGCAAAGAAATCTGTTTTTTCCTTGCTTCATGAAACACCACAGCGAGACTGTTCCCGTGCAACCCTTCCCCAGGCCAAATGTTTCACGTCAAGGCAAAGGGAACATTGTGTCCCTCCCCTGCAAAGCTCCCTCCTCTGCCTGCGGCAAGCCAAGGTCTATGGCACACACCATTGCCAACAGCCAAGAATTCTCCTTTCCTTCATGGATATGTTTTCCCCAGTTTGAAGGACAGTGGAGGCAGAAGCAGCCAAGGGACCAGCTGAGATCATGTGCAAGAGGGACATGACGGGAAGGTTGGTCAAATCCTGGGCCTGGATTTGAGTTCGGTCTTGGCTCTGCAATAGGCTTCCCTTGAGCAAGGCTTCTCATCTCCTTGCGACACTGTTCTTCCCCCGTGAGAAGGAGCAAAGGCTTTTCCCTGCCTCGCTGGAGGGGGGCGACAGGACAACTTAAGGCCACAGTCATAGGTGTGGAGACAAGCAGTGGATGGAAGAAAGGTGGATGGAAACAGGCTGGATTCCTCTAAAGCAGATTCAAACAAACTGCCTGTTTTGGGAAGGGGCAGGAGATGGTCCCTGGCAGACTGGCCAACCTCCTTGTTTGGAAAAACATTGTCAGCTCTCCAGCACACCAGAACCACCAGACACCAAATCATCAAACCCAAGGGTTGTACCAGAACTGAGTGGAGAGACTGTTGACCCACCCACTGAAGAACTATGTCCCACATCCAAAAGGTACACAGTCTGCTATCCAGGAGACAGGCACGCAAACACCCCTGAGGATGTAGGGTGCTTTTGGTCGGACCACTTGCTGGCCACCCCTTTGATAGCAACCTGGTGCCCTATAGCAACTTCTGCTAACTGTCAAGTTGTGTGTGACTGAACTCCAAGGTCTGCTTTCTTTTGCTGGGATGCACGCCTGATCCCACCCACCAAGGTGACCTCTCCTTTCTTACTCCTACTTACAATTTTTACACTTGTAAATATCTGAAGCTTTTCTGATAAACAGGAGATTCCTCTGCTTATTGACTGCCCAAATATTTTTTACCAAATCTTAAATTAGCATGGAAAGCCCAGAGAATGACCAGGATGGGGCCATCCACAGCCTGGGGTCTGCTTGGCAGGAGGCACCTAGAAATGGTCTTTCTCTCTTTTGACAAAGGAAAAACAGCTACAGTGTTATCATCCTTGAAATATGTCCCATCTCCAAATGGACGTGCCCTAGCAGAGGCTCTTCTTTCATGACTGCAAGGGAATGGTCACAGAATCCCAGAATGATTTGGGTTGGAAGGGAGCTTTGAAGATCATCTAGTCCAACCCCCAGATCATCTAGTCCACAGTGGAGGAAGAAAATGTAGAGGATCAGGAAAGCTTGGGATTTGCAATGCCACGATCCCACCTGGGCAGCTGTTTCTGAGTTGGGCACAGGCAATGGATCATCTCCGACATGCGCAGCTGTGTCTGATGTCCCCACGGGGGACCACAAGCAGGTGTGCTGTGGAGGCATGCCAAGCTGCTGCTCCATGGCTGAGCCATGGGAACTGGCCTTATGGCTACTGGGTAACTGGTAAACCCTGACCCTAAGCCCAGCTAGCAGAGTCTGGCCATGTTCAGATGCTCTTGGACCCCAATCTACAACGGTCACATTCAAACTGCTTCCCAGGACTTGGAGCACAGGTCTGATGAGGAGCGGCCGAGGGAACTGGGGGTGTTCAGCCTGGAGAAGAGGAGGCTGAGGGGAGACCTTATCGCGCTCTGCAACTGCCTGAAGGGAGGTTGGAGCGAGGGGGGGTTGGTCTCTTCTCCCCAATAACAAGTGATAGGACGAGAGGAAATGGCCTCAAGTTGTGCCAAGGGAGGTTTAGATTGGACATTAGGAACAATTTCTTTACTGCAAGAGTGGTCAGGCCTTGGCACAGGCTGCCCAGGGCAATGGTGGAGTCCCCATCCCTGGAGGTATTTAAAAGACGTGTAGATGAGGCGCTTGGGGACATGGTTTAGTGGGCATGGGGGGGTTGGGTTGATGGTTGGACTTGATGATCTTAGAGGTCTTTTCCAACCTTAATGATTCTATGATTCTATGATTCTATGATTCTATGACCTGCACCAGGAGATGCTTGGGTCAGGCTGAGGTGGTCTGCGCTTGGACCATGCTAAGGGGCCGTGCTAACGATGGAAGAGCATGGTCTGTTGGGTTCCCATGGCTGGCATCTGGCACTGGTTCATCATCAAGCATGACACAGTCTTCATGTGCCCAGCTCAGGCTTCTACAGAGCAGCTGATGAGCTGAAACTCCTTAAACCACAGGAACCCAATGGTTTGTGGTCGTTCCCTAGTGCAGCATCTGTCTGTCTGGTGGTGACCATCTGTCTGTCTGTACAGGTGACTACCAGCACCCAGGTGAACCAAAGCCAGGGCCAGCTCTGGCCCCAGGGAAATTGGTGCTGTTTGGGATCATTACAAGGACATCAGCCAGAGTTATGCAGACAACAGAGCCAAACTCGTCTCAATAGTGGGAGAAGGCAGCACAAACCATAGTCTGGGCATTAGGAAAAGCGCTTTCGTTAGGAGGTGGGGGAATTTCCATCCCTGGGCATTTCCAAGCCTCACCCAGGTAAAGCTGCAGCTGCCCTCAGCCACTGCTTGTGGTTGTCCTGCTTCAAGCAGGAGGCTGGACAGGGATCTTCCAACCTGCATTTCTGCGATCCTACAACTCCAGAAACTCAGGTGGAGTTTTTTTTTTCCCCAGACTGGTGCAGATCAGAAGGAAAGACATTTATGCAAGTCAAATGGGCAAAATTCTGCTTGTAGGAATACAATTAATTGTATTATTGTTACCATGTGTGTGTATTATACATGTGTGTGTATATATATGTACGTATATATAAATGTATGTATTTGTATATATACACATATACCATGTCCTTAAGAATGCCATTTTAGCAATCTAGGATTCATCTCTAATCGACTCTTTGCTTTTGCTATTAGAATTATTCTATGGCTACATAGAGCATAGCTGTATAGAATCGTGTGTATATACATATTTTTATATATGTACACAAATATAACACACAGAGACACACACACGTATATAAAAAACCCACACACTTTAAATATATAAAACATATATATACCAGGTATACGTGTAGATGTGGCACTTAGGGACATGGTTTAGTGGTGGACTTGGCGGTGTTAGGTTTACAGTTGGACTCGATGATCTTAATGATCTAAACGATTCTGTACATAGGAATACATGAAATATGTAGGGTTTATACTGCTCCGCATGTCTAAGCCCTCTCTGGGCATGACGGCACTAACCAATTTTGATGATCATGTGCATATCCAACCCCCCACCCCAGTTTTCTGTAGCTCACTAATTGGGACACAGGCTCTGACTCCAGTTCTGAGGTGTCACACTGACAAATACCACTCAGAGGAGTTACACCAAAATAAGTTAGGCCAGATCCTGGCCTCCCTACGGGACGCCAGCCAGGGACAAACAAAAAGGTGTTTGCTACAGTTCATCACGTTAGAGGGGACGGTCAGTTTGTTTAACCCCTGGCCCTTCTCTTTTCCTCTTTTATTAGTTATTCTGAACGTTAAGTCAACTCAGCCCCCGAGCAGGGCGGGAGGATGGAGCGATTCTCCCGGCCGCCGATAAAGCATCTGCAAAGGTCAGTTCGCACAGAAACTGCAGCCCAGGCCAATAAACCGGCAGGTACCGAACTTATCAGGGCAACATATAACTTGCAGTTTTTCTAACTCAATTGATTGGACTTTTTATCTAAAATAACAGGCATTATAAGATAGGCGAAAGTCGAGATAAGGAAGAAAATTGAGTAGGTTTTGAATCAAGATCAGCTTGGGGACAGGTTCAAACTCCCACACCTGCCCCGGAGGAATCAATGAAAGTTTCTTGGCGTCGTCCACTCGTTTTGAAACGCAGCTGAAGTTGAGTGAACTTTGAGACCGCGGCGTTTATTCTGTGATTATAATTAACCTGCTCACCCGTTGTTATTGATTTTGCGTGAAGGGAGGTGACAGAGTCTGACTGGGATGTTGGTTTAGGAATAGAAATGGTTGGGGAGGGCAGGCAGCAGGGCAGGCACGTAGCCCTGCCAGATTGAGACCCTTCCCCAGCTGGGGGCAAAGGGAAGGGGGTACAGGGGTGATTTCACCCTCCTGCTTGTGCTGGGATCTCGGGAAAAACCTCGAGGCCAGATCTTCACATCCAGAGGGTCAGGGTAAATCACAGCATCGATGATCTGCCCCATTGAAGCAACGAAGGACTGAATGTGGGAAGCCCCTGGAGAAAAGCCTCAAGTCGTAGCCAGGATCCAGGGCATCCTCCCAGCCCAGGGGAGCGTGAGGAGGAGACATCCCCCAAGCCAGCTGCCTCTCTTGTGCTCCACATCACCAAGGCATGTCCCAACTCAGCGTCCTTCCCAGCAGCCAGTCCCCCGAGCAGCCAGCCCCTGGGGCCAGCACTCCCTTCCCAAAATAATCTCAGACATCTGGGGCCAAACATGTCATTCAGAGGAGTCCTGATGTCTGGGCCTCACCGCCTCACTGGTTTTTTACAGCTCCAGCACTGCAAGCCCTGAGTATTAAATAAAGATGGCTCCCTGGCTTGCAAACCCAAGAGCCTGGCTTGGAAACTCATAGTTTAAATGATAAATATTAGGTTATTTGTTTGTCTTTTCTAGAGTTTCAGCATGAAGGCATCAGGGTTTCCCAGCTTTTCTCTTGTCCAGAAAAGCTGCTCCTTCCCTTCCTACAAAACCAGAGCCTGACGTATGATAACATGACTCCGGAAGCTGGAGCTTGAAGGAAAACCGAGGCGCACGGAGGCACGACGGCTGGCAACAACCGGAGCTGAGAAGCAGACAAGAGGGAGATGTCTCCCAAACTGTTTGGAGATGTTTGTGGAGCCAAAGGAGACAGCTCATTCCCCCGGCCCTCGAGGCCAGAGGACAACCTGGAACTTGCTTAAATATTATACACACAACTGAGAGCACCGTGCAAGCAGGAGCTGTGGAAAAAGGAGCAAGATTTGGCAAAATCTTGCTCCGAGGGAGCGACATGGTCTCCTTCTCCCCTCCCCTGCTCCATCTCTGTCCCCAGCCTCTTCTGCTGGGCTCAGGGTTTAACCTTTTAGGAGAGCCTGACGGCAACAGGCGCCCAGCCCTACCCCGGCACCCCGTAAATGCTGCAGTTGGAAGCATCAACCGGAGGAAAACGGCTGAGCTTTGGGAAGAAGAACAAGAGCAGGCAGCGACGTCCCATCGCGGGACCTCTCCTGAAATGTTCCCCCGGCAGACACCGACCTAATTACCAGGGATTAAGAGGAAACATTTCCAGGCAGCGACTTTGTTATCCCAGATTCAGAAGCGTTCGGTACCAGTCCCTGTTGGAGACGGGAGATCAGCCCCGCTGCATCGCTCATCGTCTGCCCTCACCCCGCCTCTGGTGGAAAACTTACTTTTCCTTGACTTTCCATGAATTATTTTTTTCCTCTTTCACAAACAAAATGAATTTCCGAGTCTCTCCCAAGGCTGGCATGAGCTGCTTGAGCCCAGCTGGCTCCGATAAAGGGCTCACCAGCTTTACGGGTCACTAAAAATAATTAAAAAAAAAAAAAAGCATAAATCCCTTCACTGCTGCAATATATAAACCAAATGGCCACTTTCCAGAACGGAAAAAGAAAAGTCCCACTGGCTTTTGGGGAGCTTTCCTGTGCGATGGGCTTCACCTCCCCCCAAAAACCTGTAGGTCTCCAAATAGTTTGCAGGAGGCCGCGTTTCTTCCCTATGGCAGCTTCTTGCATGGACCTGATCCTGCACCGGCTCCCAGCAAACCTCCCTTGGCTTCAAAACAGGGATGGGTTCAGGCAAAATGGTTTTTTTTTATTATTTTCTTTTTTTTTTCCCCACATCCCATACTGAATTTATGGCTAGGGCCTGATCCTGCAAGCCTTGCCTGGGCGAAACAGCAGGATCGGCCTCAGAAAGACAGAGAAAACAGCAGAAAGACGTGGGAAGGACCCAACTTTGCCCCAACTGCCCCAGACAAAGGCCGTATCCTACATTTAGGTGTCCACCCAATTAAGCAAAAAACGTCTCTACCAGAAAATAACTAAGAAAAAAAATAAACGCCACTTGGTGATTCTTGGAAGCGCTACTTGGAAAAGAAAAGAATTATTTTCGTTTCCAGTTGACACTGCCTCAAACTTGGCTTTAAAATCCAGACCTTGCCAAAACCCAAAAGCTGAAAGGTTTCAGCGCTGATGGCGGGGTCAGATCTATGTCCAGCTTTTAAAAATCTCTGCCCAAATCTTCTTTCCTCGCAGACCCAGCGTCCGCCCGCGCTTTTTTGGGATGAGAAAATCCAGCTCCAACTTATCATATTGAAAAAGAAATCACCACCGAGTGTTTTAAAGGGTGCAATAGCACGGGGAATGCTGCAAACTGAAGCGTACCCTGCAGCAAATGATCTTCTGAAAAACTGCAAGGGATTAAAAAAAAACCCAAACAACCACATTTCTGCCGTACGAGACCTTACAACGCATCGCTCGGCGCAGCAGAAACTGGGGGGGGGTGTTCAAAAGAGCCTTTAATACCACTTGTACCAGCCGCTGCGAAGGCAATGATGATCGAATTATTTTCAAGCGCTGTCACGCACGTGTAAGCACCCGTGTATAAAGACCTCACTGCTCAGGCATGGCAGCTAATTAGGTTTAATTTGTCATTACAGATGTATTTACAGCTTGGACCGGTCACCATGACCGATGATGTGGGGAAGACTTGTAAAGGCCAGAGAGATTTTAATATTTTGCCGTAATTCTGGACGTTATCCTAGCCAACTGCAAGATTTTTACCCCACAAAGGGGACCCACAAGGTTTTTTTCTTCACCCCTCCCCAATAAAAAAACCCTCAATCCAACCTTATAATGAAATTTGCTTTTATCATTTGGGTTAATTTTGGAGGTAAGAGCACGTTCTCACGTATTTCCTTGGTTATTGAAGCAGCATTTCACACTCGCCCACCAAAGGCGTATTTACACCTTCCCGCTAGACAGCACCGTGGATTCGGGATCCATCAACACGGTGAATATTTGGCATTTCTAATCTCCTTTTCTGCAATCCTCCAGGCATAATTACACACATTCCCCCCTAAAAGCAAGCCGTACCCGTAACAACCCAACCTTGCCATTGCAACTGAGGGGATTTGGCAGCATAATTGCGTTATTCGGGGATCACACGTCCCCGTAACACGGGGCCGGCGCGGCCATCCCAGCAAAAAATCTGCATTTCTGCCTCTGCCCTCCCAGCGTGAACAAAACCGGCCGCTTTAAGCCCGTGATCTGAGCTCTCGACACGGATCCCCGCCTGGTTTCGCAGGCAGCGGTGAGCCCCAAATGGGAGGCAGACTCTTCGTTAAGTCTTTATTATAATAGAGTTGCAAAAGCCTCGAAGGACCTGAGATATTCAGCTGCATCCCCCCACGTTCCTCTGCCTTGTGCCCCCCCCGGGAGCATCGCCGAGCAGGGAGAAATCCCCAAATATCCCATTTCTGCACCTCCTTTTCAGTAAGGAAATTGTAGGGAGGGAAGGACACATTCCCAGGAGCAGGGAATTTGGGAACAAAACCTCCCAAAGGAGATATATTATATTTGCACCCCCTTTTTCCTACGCGTGCAAAAGCTCTGCGGGGCTCGAGGAGCAAAGATTTCAGCCGATGAGAAACAAGGTTTCTGCAGGTTTTGAGGCTACACTATCAAGGGTTTTTTTTTAAATAGCGTTTTCCCTTAAAATTGCATTTTTCCACCTTTATTTTAACAGTCCCTGCACACACCCCCTCCCCAGCAGCAAGAGGCTGCTGACCTTCAGGCGCAAAAACTTGCTCATCTCGCTGCGCTGCTGCTTTTTCACCCAATTTGGGATTTTGTTGGCTGGTTGGTGCTTTGTTGGTGGGATTTTTTTTGAGGTATCCTTAATTTTACAGCCATCGAGAGTGAGATGGTTTGCCCATTCAAAATGTTTGGGATAACCCACTTTGGGGAGTCTCTCTCTGTCCGCCGAGCTGAGGTTTCTCCATCATCGGAGGAGCACGGAGGCAGCAGGATCGGGTCCAATTTCCTTTGGGAAACACCAGATAAACGCTCATCTGTTTTCAAGGATTTTGCCTCTTTCCCCCCAAACTGGTGGAAATAAATAGCGAAAGAGCAAAATATAGGCTATCTCTTAAAAAAACCCACTGTTATTGCTACAGGGATAAAGACACACACGTGAGTGCATGTGTGGAGGAGAAAAATAATTAAACCTGGCTTAATAAAGTCTTAGATTCAGGACCACTATCCACTACCTTAAGTTTTACTGCTGTACAAAAATTCACAAGCATTTATAATGTATTATATACTACACTGTGGCTGCTCTATGCAACATATGTATTTGTATTTGGTAATAAATTGCAGTTTTCAGTGAAGGAACTCTATTATTAATAAGGGTGATATAGTGCCCGTGGTGGTGATATTTTTATTATTGTTGTTGCTTTATTTCTAATTTAAAATATACTGTCTGGGGACTTGGGGGGTAAAAAATCGTTGTGTGTTTGAGCTCAGTCTTGTGTCCCCTAATTCTGTGGGGTTTATCCCAAATCCCAGACTAACCGGTGACAATTAAATTAGGCAGGAGAGCAGAAGGCGGCTTGAAACCCTCGGGGGGAACAAAGCCCTGGGACAACCTTCCCCGCCGGCGGAGCCGAGGTGAGAAATGCAACCGCTTACAGAACGGGGGATGTAGGGTCCCGTGCAAAATGCAGACACGTCCTACGGTCCCCATCCCTCCATCCTACGTCCCCAGACTCCATTCTGCATCCCCATCCCTCCATCCTACATCCCCATCCCTCTGTCCTGCGTCCCCAAACTCCATCCTGCGTCCCCATCCCTCCATCCTATGTCCCCATCCCTCCGTCCTGCGTCCCCATCCCTCCGAGGGCAGGGATACTGGGCATCCCCCATCGCCCGCTGCCCCACGGGGAGCAGCCCCCTTCTCCATAGGTGCGTGGGGAAGGTCGGGGGCTGGTTGTAGAGCAGAGGATTGTAACAAATGCCGATGAGTCACTGGAAATGCCGGGGCCCCGGGGATGCTACAGGGCAAATCTCTTAGCATCCCTATGGGAAAGCTTAAGATCTGGTTCACAATCTCTCCCCCACCAGCAGCAGAGAAGACATTTTCCAACCCAGAGTCTGCTCCAGGCTTTGATCTTTCCAGATGCTGCTGCTGCTGCGTTCAAAGGGTGCCTGTTTCGGGGAACCCCGACTTCGACTTAGTCAAACCAAAATGCAAAGCACCCCTCGGAAATGCCCGCAGCCCCTCGCCCCGATTGACTCCCAACCACATCAACCTCAGCAAAAGAAAAAAAAAAAAAACCACTGCTTTTTTTGCGAAAAGCGAAATCGGAGGGGGTGAGGATGGCAAAGCAGGATTGGACCCTCCATCCCCAGCCTGGAAACATCCAGCAGGCAGCAAGCGGCAGCGGGCTGGATGCACTCGGGCTCCCGTGCCCCCCTCGATCCCTGCGCCCCTCCACCCGGGGAAAGGGCAAGCTGCTGATTTTGGGACAGATTTCAAGCGGGTTTTGGCTCTGGGAGGGAAGTTTCCTGAAAGGGGACTTTGCAGCGGATCCTTTTCATGCCTCATTAAGTCGGGAATTCGCTGTAATCCCATCCCAGGCAATGCCTGGAGCAAGTTCACGGGCGGCCGCAGGGTCTGATCCTGCCCTTGTGGGTAATGAAATCATTTGCCCAACTTACCCTGAAAAGCCCCAAATTTGGCGTTTTGAACTCACACCAGGGAAAGTTTTTCAAATAGGCCCATGTGATTTATGCAGCCATCCTTCCCAGCACTTTATACCACAGAGGTGCATTGGCACCTTTTAACCCAGGCCAAAATTCCTCTTATCAGGGAAAAACAAGATCTTTATTTCTTTTAGTATCATTTTATTTGAATGCATTTTCACTAAACTTCTTTCCCCAGTGCATTGCTTTACAGTGGGGAAAAAATGCCATGCCCAATTGCCCAACTGCCTATCTATGTCTGTGTATCCAGCTACACCTGCATAGACTTCATCTTCGTTATTAACAAATTATAATAATTAATATTCTAATGAACCCAGGGGGGCTCTGCAATTAGCGCTAGCCAAAGCTGACAGTTCTCCAAGAACCAAAATCACTGGAGGGAAATGAGAGCGCTGCAAAAATCACTTGATTCAATATAGCCTTGCCTGAAGGATTTTGCTTCCACCCTGAGATTCCTCATTGTGCAAAGAATAAAAATATCTTTAGTCCTAAGGAAAGGCAAAAGAAGGAGTCTGGGCTCCGCCGTGCCAGGGACGGCTCGGATGCTGAGCTCGGATGTGTTATTGAAGTGGGTCTGTGATGGGCGCAATCCACGATGGTGTTTCCCTCCCACTAAATCTTTTAGTGCCTTCAGTTTTTCAGTCCTTTTCACCCTTGCTCATAAAAAAAAACCCTTCTCCCTGCTCAGAAACCACCAGCCAGCCTTTACGTGCCTCATACAACCCCCTCGATACCCGCTGCCTGTGCAAAGCATCGCCCCGGCGTCGAGAAGGGACCCGGCTGGGAGCAGCCCGGCACGGCCGCATCCCGACTCGGGGAGAAGAGGGAAAGGGGCAGCTCTGGACCTTAAACTTCTTGCCCAAATTCATTTTAATCCTGAATTTAAAACTCACCAGCTTTCAAGCAGTTTCTTTTTTCTTTTTTTTTTACCAAAAAACAAGCACTTTTTATTTAAAACCCAAATGTTTTTTCCACGTTCAAGGCAGAGACAGAATTAGACCCACGCTAAGAAGTCCCACGGTTTCTGCTGCGCTGCCCTCAGCGACACCGTGAATCCAGCACCCGAATCAGGACCTGGCGATGGAAAGGGGTCCCGGCTCCTGCCTCCTTCATTAGCGACCGCTAACATTTTCTGGACTGGCTCAACACATCCCAACTTCCCGGTGCTGTTGAAAAGCCCAGAAAAAAACCCTTTTTTTGCCACCAAAATGCAGGCTGCGAGACCGACAGTGCAAACTGCTGCTTAGCGCGGGGCTTGAAATCCCCAAATCACTACGCTCAGTCTCTGGTACCTTAAAAGCTGCCAGGTATTTCTGCAATTTTTCACTTGCATTATTTAGGTTTTAAGTTATTTTTATTACTAAGAACCCTTTTGAGACCACTCCAGAAAGGTGATATTTTTTTCCTAAGGAAGAGATGGCGCAGTAGTCAAATAGGAATGCGCCTTGTTGATAATATTCAATTATTATTTGATTATTTAATTCATCCTGCTTTTTTCCTATACTTTCTACCTTCTCAGGGTTTCCCCAAAACATTGCCTGCTTGACCAAAACTTTGTCCTTAAAGATAATCTGTTCTCCATTTTAATTTCATGACGCCCAAAGAAAAGCAAAAGGCATTGGCAAGGCCAAGCCTTCACCGACACCCAACTTTCCTTTCTTTAATGTCTTCAAAGAATGCTAAAGATAAAGCAAACCTTTGCTAGACGCGATGGAAAAATCACCCTCCAAAATTCAGGTTAAAGAACGCAATCTTAAAACCAATCTGCAGACAAATTTGAGTCATCTTCTTTGTTAACCCCAACCCTGAAGCCGACAGAAATACCTTCATAGAGAGAAGGCAGGGAGGAAAAAAGGGTTTATGAAACCACGATGCAGAGATGTGCCCCACATTTCTCTCCCCTTCTCTCCCTTTTCTGCCATACAAAATACAAAAGGAATATTTTAAGCCATGCAGGGCCGATTTCTGGTCGTGGGACCCAAGGGAGCTTAATGAAATTAAAGGCTCCGAGATAGGGATTGGCACAAGAGATTTTTTGGGGCAAGGAGACACTGAAATGCAGGGCTGGGTTGTTCAGATGTGCCTGAGAGTCCCCCAAAAAGCATGATAATAAATGTGGATGCATTTCTTTGGCCCCTTCTCCATTGTCTCTCCCCCCTCAGCACCAAATTTCCTTTCGCTTTCCCTTTTTCTAGCCTAACCGACCTTTCCAAAAATTAAAAAAAAAAAATAAAGACATAACATAAAACAGCCCAAAGGGAAGATCTGGAATTCACAGACCAAACTTTGATTTTCCCCATTTTCCAAACAAATTTCCCTATTTTACACCTAAAGCAAGCTGGGGAAGGGGCTGCCTGCACGCCCACGGAGCACCATGGTCCTGCACACCGCGGTCGTCCCCATCGCAGCCCCTAAATCCCCGCGGAGCCATTTGTGGAGCCAACAGGCCCTCGGCACATCATTTCTTGCCCCTCCAGGCCTACCCTAAATTATATTTTTTTTTTTGAAATTGTGATCCTTGAGGATATTTTGAAATGGCGATTTTACAGGCAAAGTCCCTGTGCAGGGGGGCAATCGCAGCACCGTGGGGACCCCCGTGTTTTACAGCCCGAGAGGCGGCTCCGCCAGCCGAATACGCCGACTTTCTCCCTCCTGCCCTTCGCGCCTCCTCGCCCTACCCAAAAAGGGGTGCGTCCACAAAAATTTGGGGAAGCGATGGGATGAAACCCTCCCTCTCCCATCCCAACCCTGGCTGCGCTCACCTATGTTGGCGTGCCGGGCGGCTGCGGGCGTCCCTCGGCTCTGCAGGTTGTGCAGCATGGGGCTGTCGAAGGGTGAAGAAGTCCAAGTGGTGGCCATTTCGGGGCTCATATAAGCCGGGTAGGGGCTGGAATAGGAGCTGCCGAACCCCCTGCTGTATTGCTCCCTCCCGTTAGCAGAAAGGTTCAAGGAGCTGCTGTAAGCCGCCGCGGCTTCCCGGGAAGAGGTGGCGGGGATGGGGGTGCTGGTGGAGAAGGAGAACCGAGGTGACACGGGAGGGTGAGAAGATCCGGGGTTGTATGCGGCGCTTTCGGCTCCGGGTTGAGTCCAAATGGAGTGGCTGGAGACGGGGCTGCCTTGCTGGGAAGAGCCGCTGCTCTGGAGGTATGGCAGGCTGGGAAGCATGGAGGTGACCCTCGTGGTGGGCACATAGACGGGGGACGCTGCGGCCGCGCTGTGCATGAAGCCACCTGCCCCCTCGTACGCTGGAGGGCCGGGGTTAGCTGCCATGGCTAAACTCTGGTACATCTCGCGATGGGCCCCCCCAAACCCCAGCCAGGTCCCCGGCCACAATCCAGAGCGATGGGGAGCGGGTGAAAAATCCCAGGCTCCACTTTTCCCCTTGCAGTGAGCGGTGGCCGGAGCGGTCTCGCGTGGGTACAGCCTTCCAGCCAAAACCAAAACACCACCAGCGATGTAATTTTCCTCCACCACCCCCCTTCCCCACCGCCCACCTTCCCCCACCTTCACCAGGTCCAGCCGCCTCTTCCAGACCCCAAGCAAGAAGTCCACGTCCCTCCGGAGGAGAGATTTAGCTCCCGCTTGGATTTAGCTTCTCCCACCGGACTCCATCCATCACCTCCCCCCCCCCCCCCCCCCCCC